>JAOBAT010090404.1:0-17660 GCA_026413305.1 Hydrozoanthus tunicans
CTGCCTGTGACTTGTTTCACTGCTGGTATGAGTGTGAGCCATCTGGACTGGACATGCCAGATGAACATTTGTTCGTCCAGAAATCTACTGCGACATGTGGTCCTTTAACCCTGAACACCTGCAAGGCTTACTCCCTATTCCTGCATGATACAACCTTGCACAATTTGTTGAATTGCGGCATATAAAAGTAGGAAATAGTAGGAATTTCAAGACAAAAGTAGGAATACTAGGAGAAGGGTAAAAAAAGTAGAATAGTAGGAAGAGTAGGATCACTTGAAAGTCAGATAAATCAAAATATATATACTAAAATTTCATAAAGCGAAACAACATTTTAACCTATCACACAGCCTTCTTTAGGTTGATGCTGAGTCAGCTTGCAGTGATACGGTCGAAACGTTGTATGAATTTTTGGTGATTTAATTTCAGTATATATCGAAAATAACTGAGTGACTCACAACATTCATCATCATAAGTCACAAATAAGTTGCATCAAGAACAATATATCAGACAGTCAAGAAAATATGTACCACGATAATGTATCATTAAGTAAACATTATTGCTCAATAAATAGATATAACTTTGCAGTATCGTTCAGTAAAAAGCAGCTCACACACCTCTGGTAACAAATACCGCAAGAGGAAGAAAGGTATTGGCAGTTACCACAGGTAGAAATATTACAGGGTTCGTACTGAAATTTCATGACTTTCCATGACTTTTCTCGGTTTTCCATGACATAGCATGGTTATTATTTCCCTCGATACATCAAACGTTTCATTTTTACCTTTTCCTAGCATAATGCAAGCTAAACAAGATGAAGAAAAGAATGTTTATTTTGAGACATATATTGATTAGTTATATATTTTTTACACGTTGCTACCAATTAATTTACATTTTGCCACTTTTCCATAACTTTTCATGACCCTGACAAAAAATCCATGACTTTCAAGGCCTGGAAAATGAAACTCTAAAATTCCATGATTTTCCAGGTTTTCCATGACCCGTACGAACCCTGAATAAAGCTGTTGAGGTACTGTTCAAACTGTGTTACAAGAGTTGTTGCACAGCAATTAGAACTATGTTCAATACGTTCATTTATGGTATAAGTTGTATAAGCTGTTGGCTTAAGCGAGAAAGACAAAATAGATGGCAGGGGCAGTGTAGCTGAAAAACTGATGAAGGCCCACCAGCCTACCCTGGGTTTGTACACCTTCAGAATTTCAAAAATCCAGTGGTTTTCAGGGCCTGTTTTTTCACTTTCTCTAAGGCTCTTCTAGGGCTCTTTAAACCCCGAATGAAAATAATGTTCAATAATGGACTCAAATGCAGCAATTTTTCTACTGTGAAATGGAATAATAAGTTTCCAGGGCTTTTCCAGGATTTCCAGGGTCCGTGCGAATCCTGCCTACCAGACATCACAAATAACAACAAAGTCAAACAACAACATACTGTAAGACCCCAGTCAAGGGAAATTTTTGCATTGGTATAGAATATTATTTCAACATCAGTGGACATAACGAGTCACCTTAACTGGGTATGAGTCCGTTGAAAGTCCTAAATTGTACAGATGATAATGTACAGCAACCATCATATTATGACAACATACCTTCAAATGTTGAAATTTTGCGCCAGGCTTGAAAGCTGGCAACACCAACAAGTTGCTCTTTCCCAAAGCTGCAGGAAAATGGAAACTCTACAATCCAAAATCGAGATGTAGGATTCCAAATACGTGCAACAACCTTGTTACTGTAAATAACCACCTGATCTTTGTGGACGCGTGTTGTACCACAACTGTCCAAGCGAGTGCTGAGGACAAGCTCTTTATCAGAAATCATTCTTGGTCGGCAAGCTGGTTCGCTTAGCTGAAAAGAGGTCAAATTAAGGTCGGGAAAGTACTTCATAGCCAGAACTACTTGCATGAGCTGTGACGTGCAGTTGACGTTCATGTCATGCACAATGTCAGGGCCAATTGGAACTGTAAAGGGAAGAAACATAACTTGTATTTTTGTATTTTGTATTTTATTTCATCTCTTTCCAATATTTACAGATTTAGCAGCTTTGTATTTATAAACAATTCGTTATAGAATAGAGATAGGGCTCTATATAGGTTACTAATAATGTGCCCTTTGGCTTATTGTTCAATCAAATTTAAAAGTAATAATGTGTAATGCAGGAAAAAAGAGAGTTGGAGAGAGGGATATGCATAAAGAAATACAAGTATACTTGCCACTCTCTCTCTCTCTCTTACTTAACATAAAGGTAGAGACTGTGTTTATGTTAGTATTGGGAAAGGTAAAACAGTTTTAGGTGCTTTTTAAAAAAAAATTTTATGGGTTTTGATCTAACTGATAGAGGAATATTGTTCCAGAAATATGAGCCAATGACAGTAGGAAAGAATTTTCGTATATTTGTTCTGGACGATTTCAATGAAGCCTGTTCCTTTGTTGCACTACGAGTAGAATAATTATGTTGATCAGCCACATACGAAAGATCATATTTGTTAGTATTGTCGTTATGGAGATTTCATCACTTCCTAGTTCCCAAAAAATTGATATTAATAGTAGTGATGGAATTGGTGCAGCAGCAGTAAAAAATTTTCACTACCTCAAAACCTACCAAGTTTAGATTGAGTTGTTGGTAGTACATAGAATATCTTCTGTGCGTAATTCTTGCTCCTGCCAGCACTGTTAGTGGCCACCACCTGAAAAAGGTAGTAGGAACTACTAGCCAGTCCTTTTACATGGTGCTCCTGTTTCTTCAAACCCCTCCTGGAACTCCAATGCAAATATGCACCGTCTTTGTTAGCTCGGCTGTACTCAAGAATGTAGGAAATGTCCTTGTCTCCTCCATCGTCAGGGGGGCGACTCCACCAAACTGTAAGGTCAGTTGTGTTTATAGCTGTATGTTCATTGAGTATGAAAATCTCCCCAGAGGGTGGACCTAAGGGAAGAAAACATTGTTTTTGTTCAACATTGTTTACAGTATGACACTTTGACTCAAGGAGTCACAGGAGAGCAGTCAATAGGACTAAAGGTCCTCTTTAAGGTTTGCCACCCAGGATCAAGGGTTTTTAAAACCTCCTTACCCGAAAAGACTACAAGGTCTAACCGACTTTAGATGTTAGAGCAACAGCAACACTTCAAAAATCTAGAAACAAAGAAAGACCTAACAATAAAGCATACTCTGATAAAATGACTTACTATCGAATTTGCATTTCGTGAAAAAAAAACAAATATACACTGCTCCGGGAGATGGACCTGGGGTGGAAAACTATCATGATAAACATAGAGTGCAGGACTGAGCCATACTACCCTTAAATCACACAACCAAACTCCCAGCTGGCCCCGAAGCTCAGTTGGTTAGAGCAACGTAGATCTGTTTCGTTGGTTCGAATCCCACCGAGGTCAGATCGAGAAATTCTTTCTCTTTCCTTGTGTGGGTTAAGGGTTCCTTCAGTTGTTAATGCTCCAGATCAATGACACTATGGATTATATCCCATGGCCATTCCAGTAGTAATTACGGCCTCATTCGAATTTGAGCATGTTGTACTATGATAAAGTTCTCAGAAATCTAGAAAACGATCCAACATTTATGCCGACCCTAAGAAAACTACTGCTTTACTTCGTTTTTTGGAAGAAAAAAAACATTTATGATTCCCAATGTCTAGTACTAATACATTATGCTCCCCATCGTGGCACAAATTTGGTGGCCTGAGTGTAAGTTTTAGCAGCCAAAAATATTTTCAAAGTGTAATCGATATCTGTACTACTATTTGTCTGTGTCTGTAGCTGTGTGCTTAAGAATAATTACACTGGTTTGCGCTAGAAAGAAGGTATAGCTTCATTTGTTGATCACAACCCTTTTTGTATTTCTGTTATGTTAGAAACATCAACTCTTAGTTTATCAATGGCAAAGGTTCCAGACAATCTTTTAGTAGCCAGCTGGCCACAATTTCTAAATATTTATTCTAGCATGCAAGCATTAATTTTTTGGTAGCATTGGCCACCTGTAGCAGGAGCGGATACAGGTTTTCAAAAAGGGAGGTGGGTATCCTTTTCGGTGCGAATGCCATATGATTGTAAAAGGCGATTAACGTCTTCAATATTTTGGAAGAGGAAGAGAAGAGACAACTGGGTGTTTGTGGGGCCTAACACTTCCTTCACACAGACAAAGTTCAAAATGTGTCTCAAGTTCTTTGATCATAGCATGTCCCACTCCATTTGTCAGGGTCTTAGTTCTAGCATCTAAGCTCCATTCCTCATCGTTCGCATAGAAGCAATCGCCATTTGATGGCCCACAGATTTAACTGAGTATGATGACATTAAACTTGTACAATCCGAATATGGTTTTGTGTGTTGAGTGCCTCACAACCCACCCCATTTTTTAGAAAAAACAGTATTCTGCGGCCTCGAAAATTGTTTTCATCTGTAAACTTGCGAATATTTTGCCTGTTTTTTTCTATGCTCAGTCACATATTTTTGATAAATCTTAACTTGTTTTATTTCTTTTTTCAGTAGTGTAAAAAAGGGGAAATCTACCCAATCCACCTCCCATGTATCTTCCCTTGTGTAAGTGGCAAGTTCGAGCTCTGATATGCATTTTAATTGTTATACTTACAAGGACTTGTTTTGACAACAACTGTCGCACTTTTTCCCTCTTTCGCATCAGTTCTGGCTGCTATTGAAATGTTGTATTCTGTATTGGGCTTCAGGTTTTGACCAAAAGTGTATGCCCTTGGACTTGAGCCCACAGTTGCAGCGGTTACCACTGTGCCGTTGAACAAAAGCTCTTGGACATAAACTGATACTGGAAGGCCACCTGTGTCGAAGGGAGGTTCCCACGTCAAAGTGAGGCAATCGCACTGTGCATGTGACGTGATGTTCCTAGGGGCAGAAGGGGGACCTAAAACAAAAACCATAATCAATGTTTTCAGTTAAAACTACATACATTTTGCTTGAGTTTGGGAATAGTAGAATAGGAGTTAAACCGCCAACTGAATTTTGTCTTTTTTAGTCCTAGACAACTACTTTAATTTATTACAACACTTATCAAGACTCTTTAAAGCAGATACTGAAAGCACAACACAAAATGATATTAAGTACCATTTATGGGAAAGCAGTTCATTACATAAACTAGTTAAATCCTTAACTTCCGGTAATTTAATAACAATAAATACTAAATTATTTTGTTGGAGCCAATTGAAAATATCTCTTCTCTGAAAAGTTTTGTCTGACAGTCCTGCAATTTTGAGTAAATCCTTTCTCAAGCCAACAGTGACCCATTAGTCTAGTGCTTAAGGCCAGCCCACACTTGAGGTAAAGAGCTGAGCTGTTTGCTTGTGAGGCTGTGTTCTCAGCTTGTTCTGCATGTGTGTGGCAAAATCTTAATGAGATTCGAGCTTGTAAGATAAGACAAAAATCTCACTAAAATTCTGCTGTACAAGTGCAGAACAAGATGAGCAAACAGCCTTGCGAGCAAATAGCTTAGCTCTTTACCTCAAGTGTGCGCCAGATTTTATCTCCAGTTTCCATAGTGTTGATTCAATTAGAGTCTTTGACTCCTCCTGGACAGGACATTAATCTATCCCAGATAAGCCCCAAGCAGAAACTGGTACTCATTTATACAGCTGAGTTGACTGGAACAAGTCAAGAAAAGTGTCTTGCACAAGGACACAACACATTAGTCTGATTGCAGCTCAAATTTGCATACCTTAAGTAAAGCAATGTAATAATGGTTTAGTTTAGTACTACCTGCTTCTCGGACCTGTACGATGTGAGTTCCTTTTCCAAGCCTGTTGCTAGCTTCACAGGTGTAGTTGCCATACACTGGTTTTTTTCCTGCTGTTTTTACTGTTGCTTTAATCAACCTGTTG
This sequence comes from Hydrozoanthus tunicans, assembly GCA_026413305.1. NCBI lineage: Eukaryota > Metazoa > Cnidaria > Anthozoa > Zoantharia > Hydrozoanthidae > Hydrozoanthus > Hydrozoanthus tunicans. Next base: position 5,870 of record JAOBAT010090404.1, read on the forward strand.
CTCTTGACTGACTTTATTTTCTTGTTGTTCAATAAAATTTTGATGTCTGGTATTGGAAAGCCCCAGAACTGGCATCGTATTCTGGTTTTCTTGGTGTTGCCAGTAAAAGTGTACAGAACTGTAGAGGACTTGGCCAGGTTTATCCTTGGTGGAGCTATTAACAAGAAAAAAATGATGTCATTTCTTTGTTAAATCCCCCGGGGGCTAATTGTTCAGCAAGTACTTTAGGAGGGGGGGGGGATTACTAGAGAGAAGGCTGGCTGGGGCTTAATAAATTCAAAAGAATATCATTGGCGTGACTCAAGTTCTTTGATTCATCCATTTACCACATACACAAAAGGACAGCAATTTTCAATTTCTATGATACCTAATATATAGTTATTAATGTCTCACATATTTTTCATGTTATCAACTGGTATAGGAGAATTTGCTCCTCATCTTTAGAAGTTTGCTGTTTGATCAACTCAAATTTTCTCAATACCAAATTTCTTGTATTGTATCAGTAATGTAAGGAGAAATTAAATATTGTTAAGTTGGTTGGGGCTAAAGTGGTTAAATATTTTATGTTTGAACAGAGAAATTTCTAGCATCCATTTCCAGCTGACAAATGTAATAAATATATTAGTAAATTATGGAATTAAACTGAAATATTATGCGAATTTATGTTCTTTTGAAATTATTTACTAAAATTTTTAGTATACACTTCCAAAATGTTTTTTGCAGTGTTTTCTTATTAAATGAGAAATTTCTAATGTGTCTGAATAATGCTCACCATAAACAACAACTTTGATATTTCGCTCTTCCTCTCTAGTCCGTGCCAGAAAACTCAGCTGTGTGATGCGGCATATGTAGTCGCCTGAATCACTTTCATTTATCTGTTTAATCTGAAGTGTACCATTTATGAAAATGGTTACACGAGGGTCCTTTCTTGAAGTAACCTCTTCTTGGTTCTTGAACCACCTAAACTGAGGCCTTGTATAACCAGATGCTGCACATATAAAGTTGGCCGTCTGGCTGGCATTGAAGTTCTGGTTTTCAGGGGCAGCTGTTACATAAACTGTTAAAGCAAAAGAAAAATTAATGGCCTAAAAAAGCACAAAAATAACACAAAAATCTTTTATCAACAGTTTCACAGTCAGTTTTTTACTACAAAGCTATACATGCTTCTCAAAACTGGTCGGCTGGCGGCCGAATGAGCCGCCTCTAAAAGTTGTGAAACCGCTTCCAACTAGCACAGAAGAAAATTAATCTTTACCCAAGAGTCTTAGCTTCTAGATGCTAAACAAGAAATATCATGGTTCTGTTGAAGAAGTCAGTTCTAGTTTATGAAATCAAACACAAAAGTTATAGCTGCACTGGTTGTTGCATTTGGTGACTTTGAGGGCAATGCAACCTAAGGTTTATAAGGTGCTGCCTGCCTCAGGAACCCTTACTAGTTTAACAGGGTTACAGTTAGTCTTGCTCATTTGGAATCCAGTCACTTACATTGAAGCTTTAACTTTCTCCTCCAGGTCATTTTGAGAACCCTGCAGCTGGCTATAGTTTCTTTTCAAACATTGCAGACCAATTAATGGGTCAAGCACAAAAACTACCTAAATGACTTAAATTGATGAAATTCTCAACTCCCCTAGTTACTTAATAACGCTTGAGAATTTGGCATTTTATACAAAATCACTTGGATGCATTGTTTTTGCATTAGACCTAATAGCTTTCTATTGGTCTGCAGATATAGTATTTGAAGTGAAAGTACGGCAACAGTGATAATTTAAAACATGACGGTGCAGTGAAAGCAAAAAATTATTGGGGGGGGGGGCACAGTGGAAACTATAGTAGTCTGTTACAAAATTTAAAATTCCTGTTCGGAAATTCCTGTTGCTAAGCAGAAAATATATTGGGGGGGAGGCATGGCCCCCCAAACAAATAATTATTTGGGGGGGGGGGCAGTGCTCCCCCAGCCCCCCGGTTTTACTACCCATGTAAAATGCTATTGTTTTAAGTATCCTTGAACAAGAGTGTGTTGGCAGAAAATCTTATAGTCAGGATTGATGGAAGAGGTTCTTAAGTTGTTAAATTCTTTTTTGAAAAATAGCTGCACACTAAGCTAAAAAATAAAATAACCAAATCTTCTATCGAACCTAAGTGGATCATTAACCCCACACTTATCCCAGGTTTCTGTAGTGTTAAGCAGGTTAGCGTTTGACTCGCCCTGGACAGGGCGCTGATCCAACCATGGTTAGGCTTCAGCAGATCAGGTACTCATTTATACAACAAAGTTGACTGTCCAGAGCCTTAGTCGGGTAAAGGACACAACAAGGCGGGGGCTTGAATTTGTGTCTTAAAGATTACAGGTCAAACATGCTAACTGCTGGCACAAACTTTCAATACCTTTATGAAGAATGACTGAACATGCTCAGTCACATAACTAAATAACTGCTACAAACAAAAACACTTACACTCAACATATAGCGTAAAATCTTTAACATTGCGATCGCCTCTGCACTGATATTTTCCACCATCTGGCACCACTACATCCTTGATAACCATTGTGTATCTGTTATTACCATTGTCAATGTAATGAAACTTGTCCCAAAAATTTGTGCTTGTGACTTTGGTTCCATCCTTTTTAAACCAGCCAACAAACTTCTCACCCTCCACAGTACACACCACACGGAATGTCTTACCCCTTGTTGTTATGTCATTCACTTGAACCCTTACTTCGGCCACTGTAAGTGCGAACAGGTAAGTGTCAGCTTATGGGAAGGAACATTATACAGTGAAGTCTCGGTTTAATAATATTGCCAGTATAACGGTGAACATTCGTTTCCCTGGCAAAAGTTATAGTAAAATGTTTGGGGCAGAACCCCAGTTTAACAATGGGAATTTTTTTTCCCAAGAGCAAAATCTTTCCCGGTAAAACAATAAAATCAACATGAAAGACCACAGGAAATGCAACAAGATTAAAAAGGTTCATATAAAAAAGAGAATAATAATTAAATACCATAAAATCCCACTTTAAAGCCCCTCTCCTTCCCCACCCCTGTTTTAAACCCACCTAGATATAAGCCAATTCATTTGCCAAAGAATGTTTTATTCCAGACATAAGCTCCCCCTCCCCGTTTATAAGCATGGCAAACAGGCAAAATAAAATCCTAATGGCTTGTAGTTTCCTGTTTATTGTGACATTCAATAAACTGATTATAAAAGTCACTCAAACTGTAATGGTATGTTAGCTCGAATTTGTTTCTCAGATCCGTCTTATTTTGTCGATCCAATCATTTTTTCATTCTGTTTATAAGCCCTCCCATTTATAATCCCACCCAAAACCCCTTATGAAGTTATATAAGCCCAGGGCTTTGAAGTGGGATTTTATGTTATTAAGCAAATAAGTAAAACAAAACTAGATTTTCTCAGCAAATATTGAAGTCTGAACTGCCTGAAATGGCCCTTCTCGAACCTCTTGTTCCAAATTCTGAAATCATCATTTTTATTGCCCAACAAAGCATGGGCAGATCAGTGATTTGCATTCAATAATGTCACGAAATGATATTGCATCATTTGTTTTAGTTTTGCTTCTTTCAGATTGTTTCAGACTGTAAAAGCGAAATATGTTAATAAAACGTTATACTGACAGGCAACAAACAAACATAATTAATTTTTCAACTGCATATTAATTATTTTGTAGATTATTCTAATCACAACTAAGTCAATTAGCGTGCGATTTCTGAATTTTCGATTCGGTGTCTGCATGTTAGTGTTATGTAAGTCAAATATATTATGGTGACAGAACTAAAAGAATAAAGGGGATAAGACTCAAGAGCTGAACGTTTTAAGTTTGGTAGTCATTAATCAAAGCTTAAAGAGTAATATTGACTCTACTCAAATCGACACGGAGCTTTAACGATGCTCTGATAAAGGGCTCTGATATAGGTACTTTTAAGAACTGCACAGCAGACGCACGTTTCAAAAGTTCCAACTCAACATCAGTACTACTGTACATGTATACAAAATAAAACAGTAGGGGTAAAGGACCAAAATACGAGGAAGAAACTATTCTTAAGGAAAAGGTTTTTTGTCGCGGAATATCAAGTGTTCCATCAAGAGAATAATAGCGAATTGATCACTATCAGATGCGACTCCACTGCCAATATAAAGTAGAACTTGAGTATTGTTAACATCACACTGTGATCGTCAATCATTTATAAAGTTTCATTCATAATAACCACTTCTTACTTAAATTTAAAATAAGTTAATACAAGTATTAGCTATCAGTATCAACATACTTCACATGTCAAATGGACTTAAAATAAAACCAAAGGCAAAGCAAGACGGCATGCAATATAAATCAAAGCATACTCGGCTATGGAGCGCAAAATTTATACAACCTTCCTTCTCCATGAGGTAGTGTCAATTAATAGAGACTTCGAAGATAAGAGAGACGTTGAGACTTGTAATATGAAGCAAGAGTTGAAATATCGTGACTCGCGTCTGACGAGAACACAAAAATTTAATTGACTAACACGAACTCGCTGTTTGACAACACGACTTACTGGACGAGCCTATGCCAAGCACGACCAAAAACACAACTAAAGCGTGATGGTGCATGGAGATAGAGCATTCCTCACTCGTGTTCCTCACAACCATGTTCTCGATAGATTCACATCCGCAAGAAACTTATCTTTGCACTGTACGTGAGGATATGTTAATCTTCAATCAACAACTGGTTCGCGTCAGCTCCGTTGACTAACCAGATCACGTGACAATTGGCCGCACTCTTGAACAACCTAGAGTCCTTTCTTTATACTCTGAGGTCTAAACAAGCCTGAAGGTGTGGTGTGCACCTCTTGAAATTAAAACAATAAAACAAAACAAAATGATTAACCTTTTTGCGTCTTGAAAGACATCTTCATAGTTGAATTAAGGACTTAAGTTGAAGAGGCCTAGCTTTATGACAGTGATAGAATCAATTTTTAAAAATAAACGGGATTTAGAACCGTGTCAGCGCATTTTGGCTTTTTGGCACAAAATTTCATCCGTATTTTTAAGAGTTAGAACAACTTTCAATTTTCGAATCCGTGTGTTGCAGTGAGAAGCAGTCCCAGATGCTGATAACTGCTCGTTCAATGTGTGATACTGTAACTTTGAAGAGCACTGTGTCAAATTCTGAAGCGAGGCTTCCAACTTACGTATGTACATGTGAAAGAGTCTTTTTTGTTGTAATTTTCAAAATTCTAGTCGAGCATTAAGTATAACAAACGGCTTATCAGTTTTTATCTGACACAAAAGCCACTAGCATTGTTTGTGTACAGGACCTGATGACAAAAGGAATAAGAAAAATGGTTTTTCGGCTTCGAGCCAAAAAACAATACGAAATAAACCGATCTAGCACAACCGCAGGTAAAGAATTTTCTTCAACATAGCTTTAGGAACCACGATATTCCAACGTGGGAACTACCGAGTTGAGTATTGCAACACAGCAAAATTATTTAGAGCCTTCAATTTTTTTTCTGAAGATAACTCGCGAGATGTTACATTTGTTATATGAACTATCCAGTTTTCTGTCCAATATTTCTAATCACATTCCAAAGACCATCCTGTTATTGCACTACGGAAACCGGAGATAAGCGCCGGCCAAATGAGCCACGTTTTGCCTCTCGGGCGTTATGCAACTAGTCAACTTCACTCCAAAGCCTCGTATTCAAGAAATAGGTGCATGCATTTTGCACGTGCAAACCGTGTTCACGAAGGAACTCTTTTCATATTTGTGGACGCTTTGGGATTTGATTCACACTTTCGTGGTTTGGGGGTGTTTGACGTAAACATGCATAAAGTCTATTGAAATTAGACTGTCAGATTAAGTGAAAAAGAGATATCTCCCATTTGCTCCAGCAAAATTCTAGTATCTAATGTTTACAAGAAATTTAAATTAATAAATCCAAAATAAACTAGTTAGGTAGGAATTTTAAAATCAGCATAGATAATTCAAAACGTTGAGTTGCGCCGGATTCTGTTTAACAATACAATGCAGCAAAATTGGTTCCAGCCTCTAAGTGAGAATTTCTGAGTTAATACGGTTTTTTAGTCAAACTAGAAGTTGTGTACACCAAGTGATAGCATCAGTTGAAAAAATTAAATGTGCAACAATTTATAACATAATTTCTGTTCTCCTTACCGTATAAATTTTTTTTTACACTTAAGGGTCTGCAATTGAGATTGTTGCTATGACGATGAAAATGTCAACTATCCTGAAGAAAAGACCAAAGTACATTGTCAGTAAAATTTTGGCTCACATTCTTTTCAAAGGTTAAGGATTTGCAGTAGATTTAGAAAACATGGAAAATTTGATTTCTGCAATTATTTTTGTTGAAAATTTATTCCTATACACCAAGTGATAGCATCAGTTGAAAAAATGAAATGTTAACACTTCAAGAAACAAAAGATTTCGAGAAGAAATTTTCACTCATATTCCTCAATAAGCACGAACCACGTGTTGCAAAACTTCTGGTTTGACGAAAAAACCTCAGTCATTAAATTAAAAATTGTCGTTTTGAGCCGTTTGAACAATATTCCAACTTTCATTTTCCTACTCTTTTGGTAAACGGAAATTGAACTTTAGTTTTGTTTTTCGACCATTTTGGAAAACGGAATATGAACTTCAATTTTCAATTTCCATTTTCCTATGATTTTGGATAACGGTATTCGAGCTTAAAAATTTTGGTTGCTCTTTTTAGTTTGTTTTGAGACTGAAAAACGGAATATAAACTTAAAAAACTGCTGGTTTTTCCCTCTTTTTGCTCCATTTTCTCGGCATTCCTTTCGTTACCAACCGGAAAAAAGTCTGTATTTCCTGCCACGTTCATAGCAGGAAAAATGCTTATTAAAATTACGGCGTAAGAAACACTTCTTGAAGAGGGCACGGTCAGAAGTTTCCTTAACGAGAAAGCAATGGCCATGCATGGAATTAGTTAATGAATCGTTTTCCGAATCTCAAGGGCTATATATAGTTTGGGTTTGCAGCGATCGTGGTTAGAAAAAGAGAACTGTTGCTGATGGGACACTCCATGAAGCAGGAAAAAGGAGCTGTATGAGATGTATGGTATGTTTCATATAATCTATATATGGTGCTTCTTTTTATTTTGTTAATGGCAAACTTTACTGAAATTCATAATCGAAACTAAGAATTTTTAAAAATTATTTTGAGCCTAGATTTCAGTTTTTTGAGCGACTAAAAAGCCTGGCGAGCACTCGCCTTTGACGACTCGAACTTGATGATGACGAAAAATGATGAAAGGTTGTACTAGGATATGAAAGCTAAAGGCTCATTTGCCTCCGAGCGATGTGTGCGGGAGTCACTAGCTGTCATTAGTGGCTTCTATTAGCTTTATCATTATTTCCATTGCCGGAGAGGAACCGACCGTCAAATAAATCCGACATCCGTCACAGCAGAATTCCATGGTCGTAAAATGCGTATTGACCAGAATAAAAAGTTTCCAGCGTTTGGTGCATGTTTGTGCCATAGACAGATTTTCACAGTATACTCCTTCATTCGCGTGAATGTCGTCGATTAGAAAACTTCTAGCAGAGCCCTCTTCAAGAATGGTTTCTAGTAATGCCGCCAATTCGTTTTCTTAAGCAATATTCCCGCAAAAACAAAGCCGTGACTTGCCAGGAATTTAGACATGCTTCCGGTTCGAAACGAACAGAAGTTCCAGGAAAAGGGAGTACAAAAATCGTACGAAAACAGAAAACGAAAATTGAAGTTCAAATTCCGTTTTCATAATCGTACGAAAACGAAACTCAATTGTGGTAGTTCGAATTTGGTCTGTTTCTTACGAAAAAGTTTCTAAGCGCAACCTTAGTACACGCATTTGGAACCCACTTTGTTGCCATGACAACCAAATTATTCTGATGGATGCACCATCAGTTTAAGTTTTGCTATAAGTTATCAAAAGATTACGAATTTGCGGCAGATTTTAAAAAATTGAAAGTTTGCTTGTCCACAAAGAGATGTCAGTTGCAAAAAATTGGTGCGTGCTGCATTAAAATTATTTCTGTTTTGCTGCTTTCAAGACCTTTTGGCAACATAACATTTCTTCCTTTAATACTAGTTCTGTCTCTCAACATTATTGCGTTCGACATAAGGAGATGGCAATCCTAATCTCACAGAATCGGGTAGCCTCTGGTCATTTGTGCGGTTACCAAGCTGTACAAATCGTTCATCACATTTTTGCTCCAAATCGGCGCTACTAGCTATGACATCATGCGCGCGCATGTCGACCATTGTTCTATTGTTGAGTTGTTTGGGCAGATTGGAAGTATTTCCTCGTGGTTTTATCGATCGTAGAGTTGTTTGAGCAGATTGGATGTATTGCCTCGTGGTTTTCTACAGTTTTCTATTGCCGTTTTCAAAATTGATTCTCTGTCGCCCTTTTTTTGGGTCCAACACGCCTTGGTGGTTTGTTCTACTTTGTTCACATAACAAAACCCGAACACCTACGTTAACGACACTTTAAAAGCGTTTTTGACAAGTAAAGACTTCTTAAAACACACACAAAAGAAAAATACCGAATGTTGGCGTTCTAACGTCTCCATAACCCCATTTCCGAATGGATTGCAAAATGACAAGAGATCTATCTGACAGTTGCAGCATCAGCACATAATTTGCAGAAGACATAAATAAAATGCAATCCAACAAAACTTGAGTGTTGCTAAACATTTAGGCTTGTGTTTTTCACGCCCTGTAAGCAATATAATATTTCGTCAACCTGCATTATAATATCAAAGATCGTCTATAAAACGAAACGCAGTACAGAAAGTTCGTCCAAGTTAGTTTTATTAAAGGTTATGAAATATTAAAACCTATATTAATTTCCTCATTATCACAGCTATCCATTATGTTTCCATTTCATTAGTCGTTCAGGTCGTTTACCGCTGTTTGCAGCGTAGAAATTAGGCCGGGGAAATGAACGTGTTGCCGGTGTAATTGTGTGTGTGCGAAGGAAAACCAAAGAAACACTGGTTGTATACCATTTACCAAAAAGTTCCGGAAATTTCGGTTGGAATGTAAATGATATGACTATTTTGTTTGCCCGACCGAAAACTTTCCAAAAATGAAGGGAACTTTTTGAAAGGTATTCCAAAATTCCCAACCGGAATTTCTAAACGGAAAATGTGTTTACCATTTGATATTCTGCACCAGTTCCAAGCCCTACTCCGGTTTTGGAGTGTGTCACGTGTTAGGCAAGTCGATTTGCGAGTTTATTGAATACGACAGATCTTTTAACGACGGTTGCAATGGCTATTATCAAGTGTATACCATTTACCAAATAATTCCGGAAATTTCGATTGGAATGTAAATGGTATGACTATTTTGTTTGCCCGACCGAAAACTTTCCAAAAATAAAGGGAACTTTTTGAAAGGTATTCCAAAATTCCCAACCGGAATTTCTAAACAGAAAATGTGTTTGCCATTTGTTTCTCTGCACCAGTTCCAAGTTCTACTCCGGTTTTGGAGTGTGTCACGTGTTAGGCAAGTCGATTTGCGAGTTTATTGAATACGACAGATCTTTTAATGGCGGTTGCAATGGCTATTATCAAGTGCAATTCTTCATCGTTCTTATTATCACGAAACAAATCTTCGTCAAATACAGATTTTGAAACCTCGTTAAACAACATCGTTTCAGCCGCCTTCTTGAACAAGCCAAACTCGTCTTAGGCTTTCTCGGTAATTTAGAATTTAGGCAGCAAATGATACACGCCAATCCTAAAAGGAATTTTTCATTTGGGATTTTTGCTTACCCTTCGTACAAACCGTCGACCAACCGGTTTTCCCATGTAAATGGTAAACAACAAAAAATGATGGAATCCATGAAAAAACCCGTGATGAAAGCTTAGACTGGAGCCAATGGGCTGCTGGCGCATTTTACTGCTTTGTTTCTAAAACTGTGCAACTGGAAGAAGGGTATAAGACATTGCCTGTGTTGAAGCCGGCCCAAGCTCTGGGTAAATTTATCAAGTTCTGGCTACGTTACTGCCTCCGATGTTTACATTGTCACGATAACAGCTGGATTTGCACCTGGTGTTGAAAATTCTCGCCCTCTGTATTGTTGATCTTTAGGTGTTTTATTGACAGTCAAAGCTTTTAGCTTTTAGTTGTATTAATTAATTAAAATACAAAACCGGGAAACATCTTTCTTGTATGATAGATATACTCTTTTTTTTCAGTATAAGGACGTCGAATTTTTCGACTGGGGCTGGACGTTATTAACTATTTTCGGGATTTCAGCCTAAAATGTTCTAAAACATGTTCTTAAAATATCTTTAATAGTCTTAACAATAATGTATACCGCATGTGGTGCATTTGTGTAGCATAGTCAGTTTGTAAACTGCGATTTGGTAAATGGAAAAAAAATGTGATGTAAGACTGTTGACTGCGAAGCCAACCGAAAAGCAAATTTTTAATAACACTTCATAAAATAGAGGCTTTGCATGGTCACGTGACCCAGAAACAGTTTTTAAAATGTTTGACATTTTGACACTGTGACAATATTTCTTTGAAGGGACTACTGTCAATACCTCATTTTTAGCAACATCTTGCTAAAAACAATTTTCGCAGGAACTTGATGAGATATGCAAACAATAAACCTGCTAATTTGCATATTCAGGATTTTGTTTCATAATTTGTTTGCTATTTGCAAGTTTCATGGTTTTATTTAAGAAAACATCTTACATTAAAAGGTTTATCAAAAAGGAGACCTCAAAACGAGTTGTCGGCTTTGCATTGTTTCCAAATTGTAGTGATCTCTTTGCGGCGGCCATGACAGTGGGCAGCCTCCTGCCCAGTGTCATGGCCGCCACTTACTTCATCTTAAAATATATTGTAAAAACAATATTTTTTAGTCCTTTACACATAGACACTCAAAGCTCATATTAAATCAAGCAACTTTCTTGGATCACACCATCATAGCTTATTTCCCAGAAGATTTTGGAAGCAAAATCAAATTATGCAAATTAGATCTGAAATTTTTTTGCTATCTCATCAAATCCAAGCAAAAATTAATTCGAGCATGTAGTGATCTAAAACAAGGTATTGACATCATTGCCTTGAAAGGAATATCGATAAATAGCCACAGAAGTGTCAAAACTCCAAATCTCTTACAAAGTGTTTCAGAGTCACGTGACCGTGCAAAGCCTCTATAAGGTGATTTGACACTCCAAACTGAGGTGAGTCAACTAAAACTGGTTTATTAGGTATTAGTTTTTAAATAAACCCAGTTTAACTAAACTTGTTAAAATTAATCGAAGTTTTTAAACTTCGATTAATTTTAAAACTAATTTGGGTTAGTTGGCCCGTGCGAATGGGGCATTTTCATTACTGTGTCTGAAGGCTTTGCACGAAGTGTCTGTGGAAACATTTTCGGCCACTCTGGGAGAACGGAGTGCGAAGAAACTTATTCACAATATTACAATAAAAAAGACAACCAAAAAAATATAAGGGCACATAAAAAATGAAAACTCTTATGTTTGAACTCACCATATGTGCCGGGCTACTCAAGAAACCACCAATCGCACCAGATATTGCTCCGAAAAACACACATTTAAGAAAGATTGGCTTTCCTTCGGCATTCTTGGTTAGACCCAGATTAGTAAACATTTGGTAAGATCCGAAGTGACTGCCATTCATGACAAGCTGATAAATCAGGGCTGGCGAAAGACCCTTCTGAAGAGCTGTGATTCCATCGTGCCTTGCGATGTTGTAAGATGCGTGAAAGACATTCTTGTAGTGCACTGTGTA
>JAOBAT010090415.1:16449-62778 GCA_026413305.1 Hydrozoanthus tunicans
GTTAGCGCTGGGAGTTGATTGGCACTACGGCAAATGCCCGGACAATTGAAGGTTAGCGCTGGGAGTTGATTGGCACTACGGAAAATTCACGGACAAATGCAGGTTAGCGCTGGGAGTTGATTGGCACTACGGCAAATGCTCTTACAATTGGCAGGTTAGCGCTGGGAGTTGATTGGCACTACGGCAAATGCCCAGACAATTGAAGGTTAGCGCTGGGAGTTGATTGGCACTACGGCAAGTGCCCGGACAATTTAAGGTTAGAACTGGGAGTTGATTGGAACTACGGAAAATGCCCAGACAAATGAAGGTTAGCGCTGGGAGTTGATTGGCACTACGGAAAATTCACGGACAAATGCAGGTTAGCGCTGGGAGTTGATTGGCACTACGGCAAATGCTCTTACAATTGGCAGGTTAGCGCTGGGAGTTGATTGGCACTACGGCAAATGCCCGGACAATTGAAGGTTAGCGCTGGGAGTTGATTGGCACTGCGGCAAATGCCCGGACAACTGCAGGTTGGCGCTGGGAGTTAATTGGCACTACGGAAAATGCCCGGACATCGCAGGTTAGCGCTGGGAGTTCATTGGCATCACGACAAATGCCTTGACAACTGCAGGTTAGCGGCACGACTCCATTGGCTCTATGGCTAATGCCCTGACAATTGCATGTTACCACGACCTGAATGGCAGCACGGCAAAGGCGTTGATAACTGCAGGTAAGCACCAGGACTCGATTGGTATCACGGCAAATACCTTGACAACTGCAGGTTAGCGGCAAGAGATAATTGGCATCACGACAAAATACTGGCAACTGCAGGTTGATTAGCGTTTGGGCTCGCATCTCTTCCTCGCGAGATAAAATTCTTGCAAAAAGTTGCCGCACACGAGACGGACTGGCTAAGCTCTTCGCCTAGGGAGGGAGGGAGGTACTATTTCCGCTCGCGCGCGTGTGCGCCACGTCTTGAAACCAAATTTAGTCACCAGTTTCTCTCTATTGCTCGGAAATACGCCTGGTTGTTTTTGCAGTACGCAGCACAACGTTTGCTACAGCCTTTACACATCAGTTTTTACAGCGCTTGTGTCTGGGAAATGAAAGGATTAGAAATTGTTTCTTCGTGAAAGTTTCGCAGTTGTTTACTGCTTACTCTAAAGATGAGAGGACCAACGAAGTCAGACTCTTGCGATTTCGTTTCTTCTTCAAAAATCATGAAAAATGCTTTATATGAATATCCCACCGTGGAAAAAGAAAATAATCCAGTGAATTATCAAAGATATGATCCAGTTGAAGTTTTACCAGCGGACACGATGTTTGATGTGCTGTTTTGTTTTTTAAACCTACGTGATAAATGCATGTGTCGACGTGTTTCGCGGAAATGGAACCAGCTTTTGAACAACTTTTTTGGTCACGTCCAAGTATTAGATTTTGTGCCGTTTGAATGTATTTTAACCACACATGGGCTAAACTGCATCGTGGAACACGTACGAAACTTACAAGTGCTGCGACTTGACACGTGTTGGACGAGTGTTAATGAGCAGATTTTGGGTGTTGTTGCAAAGAACTGTCCGAAACTTCGAGTTCTCACAACTTCCAGATGTAAAGGAGTTACGAACGATGCCCTTAAAGTTCTTGCTAGAAATTGCGAGGAAATTGAAGAATTAGATTTTAGCAGTTGTTTCCAGGTAATATATAGAATTGAAACTGTTGAAGATATAGTACAATGAAAACTGTTTTATTTATGTCAAGCAGACCAAAAGTTTGTAGATGATCAGTATATAGCCCAGCCTGCTAACTTGATGATTGAAAATCAATCAAATAAACTGATGACAGTTGATGAAAATCAGTTAATTGCAATTGATTGATTGGTATCAGTCGATTGATCACCAATCAATTATCACACACTCAGAAAGTCCTGAACTGTATCATCGAAAGGATAACATGTTCTTTTTCGGAAATCTATCGATGAATATCATTGTTTTCAGTCATTGATAGGTGATTAATTAGCTAAATTAGAGTGATATTGATTGGTCACTGATTTTCATCAGTCATTGGTTTCATTGACTAAGTATGCCAGGGTATATAGATGTTTTGTTTTTCACATCAGCACATAGTTTTGCATTAGGTTCCCTGTAGCTATTTAGTAATTGTGCTCATTTGCTCAATATTTTAAGTCGGGGAATGACATCAAAGCCCAGTCCCCCAAAAATATGGTCGTGAACCAAGATGTCTGAAAATTTTGCTAGTTCGAGCCACTGTAGCAAAAAAAAAACAATTTGACCAAATTTCGAAAAAAGTTTTTACAGAAGTACTTTAAAGTGTATGTGAAATGATTTGATCCCAAAAAATCTTATATATTATTATATTATTCTCTATATTCACCTTAACATATGTATTGAGTCGTTTTCGTCTCCTAAGATTTATTCTTTTCAAGCTGTCAGATGAGGGAATTACTGAAATTGCCAACTGCTGCCCGAAACTTACTGAACTGTCTGTAAGCAGTTGCTATGGAGTGTCGGACAAATCCATCGAGGCTGTTGCTAGACAGTGTCTGAACTTGAAGGAATTGGACATTAGTTGGTGCTACCAAGTTAGTGACCAGAGTTTACAGCAGTTTTTGAGATCAAACTGTTGTCTTCAAACCATCAGAGTGAAAAGTTGTGCCAGGGTAAGTTCTGATTGGATTTCATTAGTTACCAGTCACTATACCATCTCAAACAGGATAAGTCACTGTATTTTGTGATTTTGCTCAACTGTTAAAACATTTAGTTCATTTGGCTCATGTAACTTGAATTTCTTTCAACTTCATCTTTGTTGTTATAATTTAACAATATTGAAGCAAAATTCTTGGTCTCCTGGCTCATCAGGGCCATACCAAGACCTTTTTTGTGTTCAAGTAACCACAAGCACAGCAGTGCCAGCCTCTATATCACCCACAAATGTAATAACTGCCCACAAATGTAATACTAACCACAAATGTAATAAAGTTAACCACAAATGTAATAAAAATCAACCACAAATGTAATAAAATGTTAACCACAAATGTAATAGAATTTTAACTACAAATGTAACAAAACCATTAACCACAAATGTAATAACCATCAACCACAAATGTAATAAAATTAGAATTTTCAACAAGATTGAACCAAATTTTTTTAGAAGTGGTAGTAACAAGCTTACATGCAACAAGCTTGAATGGTAAGCCTTTGAGCGAGGTGGGGGAGGGTAAGGATTGTGGTCATGGGGGCTGAGGGGAAATTGACAAACTGATTCGTGAAAGCCCGTCGTTATGCCAGTCACACCGGAGCATGGGTGACAAAATCACACGTGAAGGTAATGGTGAAGATTGTGGCCATTGTAGAGGAGGGAGGGGTGAATTTGTATCGCTGGGGAAAAATGAAAATGGAGACGACTAAGACTATTGCATTTAGAAAACTAGAAACCCTACAATTGTAGCACCGTCCCGAAAGCGATAAAGACACTACCTGACTACTGAAAACTACAAAAACTACTTACATCGCTGACTGCAACACGTTCAGTAAATAGCTTAAAATAGCTCAAAACTCCTTCTAGGACAGGTAGTTTTTTTGGAACTTTTGCATAGTCTAGAATGACTAATCAAATTGAGTGAAACCAATACTTAATTCAGAGGTTAATAAAGCTTGTATAGCTAAGTGTAATGAAGGCTCACTGACATTGAAGTAAACATTGTTGATGTTATTCTTTACAATGAAATACGTATTGGAAACAGCAAGTCACATGAACAGAAACTGTATTTAAGGCAAAGGCATTTAGCACTCAAGTTATCAAACCTATTGTTCCATTCAAACTAGTATACTTCTTGGATGAAAATGTGCTACAGCCGTGTAGGGTTTCTCGTATAAAAAATTTAATTTCTTTTCATTCAGATAAAGCATTAAGCTCCCTGTGCTTTACTCTGAAGAATATTATGGATAGAGACAAAAAGTCAACTGCATGGTAACAGGAAAACTAAAATTGTTTCTAAATGCAATTGTGTTAGTCGTCTGCGTTTTCGTTTTTCATTTCAAGGCCATACACTTTTTGGTATATGGTGTTTTAGTGGTGTCTATTTCAGTCTTGAAATACTCTTACGTTTAATTTACCCCTACTACTTCAGAATTTAACACACTCAATAACTGTCTGTATAATTTCTGTTTCAACACATATTGTTCAGTTTCTATTTTCGGTTGATGTTTAACACTACTAGCGACACAGCAAACTGATAAAAATGCGCAATTTTATGCCACCCGTGCTCTGTGTTTTTACACAAATCAGCTTTTCATTTTCTCCTATCCTCCCCTCCCAGCAATACAAACTCACCCCCCCCCTCCATCTGCTATGGCCACATTTTTGCAGCTACTACCATGCTCCGGTGTGAACAGCTTAACAGAGTGTTGACACGAATCAGTTTTTCATTTTAGCCAACCCCCCCCCTCTCCACCCCAGCGATACAAGTTCGCCCTCCATCTGCTGAGGCCACATTCTCCCACAATCCTTACCCCTCCCACCTCGCTCAAAGGCTTGCCATTCAAGTTTGTAGCATGTAAGCTTGTTACTGCCACTTCTAAAAAAATCTTGGTTCACTCTTGTTGAAAATTCAAATTTTATTACACTTGTGGTTGATAGTTATTACATTTGTGGTTAATGGTTTTATTACATTTGTAGTTAAAATTTTATTACATTTGTGGTTAACATTTTATTACATTTGTGGTTGAATTTTATTATATTCGTGGTTAGTATTACATTTGTGGGTGATACAGCCTCAACTGAAGTTAAAAATATTCACAAATTCCTGGAAGAAAAGGCTTGATATTCAAAACTCAGTGTATTGTTTCATTTTCAATTTCTATTCCATACAAATATATATATTCATTTTCATGGTTTGAATTTCCATTTTAAAATGTATTGTTTTTCGGCTACAGTGCCAGTGTCCCATCTCAATGAATGCAATAGCAATGACTGAGAAGGGTTCTGGCTTTTCAACCGATACACATCACATTTTATGGCACACAGGAAATTCAAATTGTGGAAACTATCAGATTAAATCCCTTGATGTTAGATTTATGCATAAAATTATCAGGTTTGAGCTGCTGATAGGTACACAGAGTTAGAAAAAGTCTAGGGGGGGATGGGTAGTACTGATCCCTATATTGATTGGTAGGTATGACCAATATATTTTTTAGGGGTTTATTAAAGTAGTTAGCCTGTTTTTTTTAGGGGTTGTTTTTACTGTGTTGAACCAAGAGCCTGGTATATTTAGGGTTGAAAAATCGAAGCTTTTAGACTGCTTCAACGCAGTCCCAAGTTTTAGCAAACAATTTGCGCTCTGAACAAGAAGTTAAGACAAAAGTCTGGGCTTTAATTTGGCAAATTAAACATCCTATTACACACGTCTTTATTTACAGCACTATCATGTTCAGTGCAACACGAGGGGACTTACCACTGACCTGCTAGCTATCTAGGGAAAATGCCAACTTTCAATTCATTTGACATTTTTATCATGGTAACTTTCAAACCAGGAGTTGCTTTTTACAGTGGGAAATTTTTGTGCCTCGGTATTTTTTAGGGTGTTTTTGGGACTTTTTCAAGGGTCATCCCTACCATTTCAATCCTGGAGTACCCCCCAGGGCAAAAGTTTAATTGAGAACAAGAAGATATGTCACGTACACAGCCGAGGATTTCTTTAAAACAAGCTGAATTCAAATTGTTGTAAAAATGCATTTTCCAAATTTTTTTTTTATTTCTTATCTGTTTAGTATGCACAAAAGCAAACCAAAATGTAAACAAAATAATTTTTGAAACAATTCAACAAAATAGCTTCTTTTGGATGGCTTTAATTTATGCACCATACAGATGTTAAGTGAGTCTAAACAAATGTGTGGTTTGCTTTCAGGTTTCACAGAACATGATGTCAAAATTGATGGCTCAAGGAGTTGCTGTGAACTGTTTCTTTTAGATTTATTGTAGATGTTGGTTATACACAAGTGCCAGATAACCATGGCCAGTGGCCATACAAAGCTTGAAATCAAAACTAATCTTTTCAAATACCAGAAACAAAAATTTGATCAGTCAGTCTTAAGAGCCATATGAAATTATATTTTTAGCATGTAATTTGTACTATGTCTTCACATATATAGCTGCTTGCACAAAGATAATTGCATTTGTTTCCAGAATTGTATTTTACCCAAGAAAGCAGATAAGATTCATTCTATCACTGCATTTTTTAATATCATTTTATTAGAAACAATAGCTCTTAGCTAGTCTTGAACCTAGAAGAAGTAGAAAAGAATGGTCAACACAGAGATTGTTCAACTGGTATGACCACGGCTTGACTTATAAACTTTGAGAGCATTATGTTTAAAACAATTATACATTATTGTAAGTGCTATGTTCTGGCTTAATTTTATTATTGGCTTGAAAATTGTGAAAATCAGTTTAAAGTTGGTGTTAAAACAGTTTTAACATTTTCTAGAAAAGCATGCTATGAATGGCCTGCATTGCAGCCAGCTTTAAAACTTTGAAAAATTGACAATTCCGCCATCTGCCGTTAAACCCCTCATGAATGGCTTGTATGTATTTTAAATCGAAATTTCTAAACTATTTGAAGGTGTTTTTTCATAAAACCACCATTATATAGTCTTTTAGTAAGAAAGTTTTGAAATGCATTGCTGTCAACAGCCCAGTAGTATGTGGAAAAATTTGCTTTTAAAGTTGTATGTAGGACAAGACTGCAAAGTTTTTTTAAAATTTAAAATCTGTTATTCAACTTAGATGTAATTGCATTAAAAAAAGTACATAAAGAACAGTATGTTTGAACTGGGGTCAGCATTCTTTATGTACCAGATGACTGAGTCTTAATACATTTTCAACCTCAAATTAACATTGGGTTTCTAGCACAATTCTGATCTCAGTTATCAGCTCTTAAACCAAATTGACCATTTATATGGAAAGTTACTGACTGTGTAGTGCTGCTGAAGTGAAGCTGAAGTATTATGGTTCAGGGCCCGGTTCCTCAAAACCCAATTAGTGCTAACCCTGGGTTAATTACCACGACAACCAATAGGTTTTGTTAAGAGTAAACCCTGGGTTAAAGTTAATCGGGTTTTGAGGAACTGGGCCGAGAATAAGTTTTAGCTGTAAGACAGTATTCAATTCATGCTTTTTGGATAAGAGACGATACGATCTAACATCTCATATCCAGATATTGTTAAATGTTCCTGGTGTGTAACTATGAAAACATGTCAATGATATTACCATGACAACTCCTAGCCTGTGTAGCAAGTGTGTCCAGTCAAAGTTTTGGACATGCTGGAAATGGGGTGAGGATGAATTGGAGGGAGTCCAAAACTTTGACTGGAAATGCTTGCTACACACAAGCCAATAACCTGCAGGAGCCCCACTCTCAAGTTTGGATGTTTTTTGGGTCAGAAATTTCTGCCAAGGTTTTTCGGGCCTGGGGAACATACCAGGATTTGAACAAAATGAAAGTTATTTGCAAGTGGTGAAACTTCAGCAAATCCATTACCATGGAAATGAGTCACACCCTTACTAAAAAAACAAGTTAATTCCTCCAACACCTTACGTTACACAACACCATCCCATGAAGTCTATGTTGATTAACCTTAACATCACCCATCCCCCAACGACACATTATTAATGGCTAAAGTGGCACATCTAAATGTTTTAATGATTCATTTTTGTTTCAGTTCAGTCACGAAGAATTCTCAGAGTTATTATATAGCTCATAAAATTTGCATTATCAATCACAAACACACTCAACAATCTTTTTAAGAGCTGATTAGAAAAATTATGGTGTTTCACTATTTTAATATTTATCCTATTTTGAAGCAGCAAGTATTAAGGTTCTACAAAGCAAGTCTATACTTTCATTCATGAAAGCAAAAATTGTCAGGACTTTTGTTATAGTAATATAATTACCATATTCCAAATGTTCTTTTCTAATGGAAATTGGTTTGAGATTAATCTTCAAAAAATGCTTTAAAACAGTTTGAAGATGAAGATATTTGTTCAAGTGCTGAAAGCTAGTGGTGTCTGGGATTTGATTTGTGTTTTTAATTTTAGGATGATGAAGTGGAAAAAGCAAAATCAGTTTAAAAACAAGAACTGTCTTGTGAATGATCTTGTGAGTCTACAAATTCAGTGATTCCCAAAAGACAATGCCCTTGTTTTGAACCATAACAATATAAATACTTGTTTTCTCTGAGAGAAATTCATCAATATTGTTATAATTCCTCCTTCTTGCCCTTTCCAAGCCCTACTGTTGCATTCTCTTCAATATACTTGATTAAGTCTTTTAGTTCTCTTCCACCTTCATATTTCTTTGGGTTTTTCTTGTCATTAGCAGGTGCGAAGTAAATTGTTGGGAACCCTTCCGCTGTAAATGGTGGGGGAGAATCATTAGCAGTAGCATCCATTTTGGCAATTATAACATTCTTAGAGTCTTTGAAGTGCTTGGCGAGTTTCTTGTAGATTGGCTCCAAGGCCTGGCAGTGACCACACCATGGGGCATACATCTCAAGAAGAACATCTTTGCTTGAATCCAGAACAATATCATCAAAGTTCTTCCCAACAACAACTGTTACTGGACCTTTCTGTTTCTTAGGGACTGGCTGCGATTTGATTTGTGGTTTGATGTTGCCTGCAGATGACGAGAAAATATAAACTTTGTCAGTGACATTGCTAAATCATGTCCGAGCTGGCACAATTATTAATAATTGCTAACATTAACAAAACTATATTAGACCTCTCTCTTTTTTTCTACTTTCAAATAATTTTAATTTCACTTTATTAGTTGCTCTATTAGTATCTAAATTCTTTCTCAAGCATAAGTGGCTCATAATGCTAGCATTCATCTCCAGTTTCTATAGAGCTAAATATATGGATGAGAGTCTTTGACTCCCACAGTAAGGATACAGATCCATTGCAGGTCAGCCCCCAGCAGAAGCTGCAACTCATTTATACAGCTGAGTACTTTGACTGGAACAAAGTCAGGTAAAGTGTCTTGAACTTGTGATGCCAACCTTCAAGTCATTTTAAGGTCTAGCAATAGAAATCAAACCCGGGCCTCAAACAGGACAGAAAGGTGCCTTATCAACTGGGCTAGTTCATGGCTATTAAACCTGTATATAATCAAGTTATTGCAGTTTTGCAACTCATCTCACTCTGGGGCATAAGGTAAAGCAACGAGGATGTGAAATTTACCTGCTTTGAATTCCTCAACAAACTCTCTTAGTGAGTACTCACTAAACTCATCATCTGGTTCCATCTTGTATTTTCTGTTTTTATCATCAAGACAACCAACATTGATCTCCTCGCCAGAGTCGTCCAATCCAAGCTCCTTCAACTGTTCTTGGTATTCTTCTTCATCAGCAATGGCAAATGTAACATCTTTGAAATCTTTTGCCACTTTCAACACTTTTTGTCGCCAAAATTGAGTAGCTAAAAAACCAAAGAAAAAATTAAGCGGTTTTGCTTCTAAACTTGAAATAGTCACAGTCATGAGGACCTAGGGGTACAATTTGAGAGCCAAATAGACTGACTGTCTTTCATAGTCTTCTTAATGCCTTAAATACATCCTTAGATCTTGTAAGTTTGGAATCTAAAAAATAATGTTAACCTCTTTGGATCAATCATGGTTCCTAGGCAATAAAGACCTAAAACAACAGACATCCATATTGCCATGGAGGCGACCCAGAAATCAAATACCAGGAGTTGACAGGTACTTGCACTAGTCAAGAGGTCATGGTGATTTCAAGGAGGCCACCAAGAGGCTTTTCACCTCTGTGGCAATCACAGCATGCATAAACTTAGTTGATGTTTGATTTCTGGTTGGCATCCATGGCATTCCTAATTGCTTGCGTTTATTGCCAAGGAATCATGTCAGATTGATCCAAAGAGGTTAATAGAAAAATAAACAGTATAACAAGTATTATACACCTACCCATGCCATAAACTAATCCCAACCCAATGCATGGATCTAACCCTAACCCAATAGGAGAGTAGTTTTTTAAAAACAGGGAGTGATCTCTATTGATCTGTTCTTATATTCACATGATTGTCAAAGCAGTTGTTCTTTACACTCTAATAATTCATTAATAAATTATTACTCACCCACACGATTGTCAAAGCCAAAGTCTACACCATAATAAGCCACACACAATGGTCGTTTCTTGTTGTAGCGCTTTTCTTCATTGTACTTGAACAACTGTCCCACCAATGGAACTAGATTGTCTTGATAAAACTTCTGGATGTCTTCTACCTTAGGATCTTTTCCCTATTTTGAAAAGGAAGAAAGTTTGTCCCAAATTTTTTTCCCTTTTGTTTGTAACTTGTAACTTCACCCTTTCAGCTCTTACCTAGTATACTGGTGTCCACATTCCTTCTTAACATAATTCGTACAAAATTTTGTAATGACAAAATTTGAGTTTGTCAAACAGGATGAACTATAGGGGATGAAAAGCAAATTCTCCCTAACTGATTACATAAAAATACCAATTCTAGAAAGGATCAAGTATCAACTAAGTATACACAACAATTGCCATGTTTGGGCTGAGGGGGTAAAAGAAGTGTGCATGAAAAAAAAAAAACTTTTCAAATCAGAAACCGCGGAACAGTCTGCCAATAATATTTTTGGGAGAAAAGAATGCAGAGCTGTTGGTCAATACTTACACCACAAGCTTTAAGCTAAATTCTAGACGTTCTTTTATTGTTTAAAGTAAAAAAATACTTCAAAGAAACTTCTTGAAATTTGACAAAGGAAACAATGCTATTAGTTGTTTGTTCAAATACTCAAAAATATAAAAAGTCACCTCTGTTCTTTTTTTGGTTCCTAAAGTCTGACTTAATTAATTATTGGAAAGGCTAACCCACTGAATTATTTCTTAGGGGGTGGGGGCAAGGTATGGAATGTATATAACCTAAATTATTATTGGAAAGGGCACAATTGAAGTTGAAGTTTCCCAAATAGGTACTGTTTTGTTAGTCTTGGGCATCATGAAAAGGCAATCTTAGTTTAAATAGCTGAGATCTGTTAAGTTACCTTGAAGACATGGTGCTTGGGCTCATACTCAGATTGGAATTTCTCTGGGTGGATCAAAATGATAGAGCTTTTCTTGATACCAAACCGCTTCTTGGCTGCAGCATCAAATGTGTGTCCAAACTTGTAATCATCTCGTATATCATTGTTAGCTTCATAGTATGTTTCCAACAGTTTGTCATCTTCATTTTCGAAGAAACCAAGGATTACAAGATCATCGCTGTCCTTATAGAAGTCTGTTACTGCTTTTTGTGAGCTGAGGAGCTTAGAACTTGGCCCTACTTGGTTTCTCATGTAGCTTGTAATACCTTTGATAATCAAATTATAAAAAACATTCATGCTGAGATTAAAACACAGTGCTACAGTTTCCGCACATGCTTTAAACAAGATAACTTCAGAATCAACCTCATTTTTGCAGTCTTGTAATGCTAGAAACAATAAAATATCTGGAAAAAGAGGATGGCAAGCATTAACTTACATATCAATTTGCAAACTTCTTTCTAATAAATGGTTTAGCCATTTCATATCATTAATCAAATATGATAATATAGAAGTAGGAATGTCAAATTGTCTATTTTAAAACACTCTTCAAACCTGCAGAGTAGCTTACCCCACTGGTTTCTCTCTCCTTTGTACTCAGTTGCTTTACCCTTGCGGAAGATTTTCAGGGTGGGATAACCAGAAACCCCATACTTCTGTGCTAGGTCTGACTCGATGGTAGCATCAACCTTGGCTAGGGGGATGGGCGGATCATTCTCCTTCAGCTCCTTGGCAGCTTTCTCATACTCTGGCGCAAGGCGCTTACAGTGACCACACCTAGTTAAATAAGTTATCACACAACCTATTAAACAATAGAAGCAAAATGGAACCTACTGAGAACTCCTGTTCTTACTCCTGATTTTAATTCCAACCCCGCGAGCTTTCCGTTGATCAACCCACGAGCTTTCCGTTGATCAACCCGCGAGCAATCCGTTGGCAAGCCTAAACTTTCCGTTGAATACCCGCGAGCATTCGGTTGGTAAGCCGCGAGAGCTTTTCGTCATTATAAATTAATTTTTTGAGCTTTCCACTGTGAACACTCGCCAAGCTGTTCAGTGCTTAATAAGTGCTTAATGTTTCTCAAAGCATTGTAAAAAAGACTGTAATTAAATCAAATGAATTGACTTGAGCTTTTTAGACTCATCTCGTATCGTTATTTTAGAACATCGAAGCGATCGTCTCTGTTTACAATCCATCGTAACTTCACTCGGGCCATTAAGTTCCAATCATTTCTATTCCAGCCCAATATGAAGCAAAAGGAAGAATAAGATTACTGACTTGTATCATATCTGGCTCTTTTAGTTTATAAAAACCATATACCAACTATCGTGAAAGGTTTGACAAGACAACTCCGTTTAGGACGTGACCGGCTTGGGTACCTGGCCTTCAAGTTTTCAAGTTAGGTTCCAGCGCTCCCACTGCACGAACTATAACTCTTAAGAGGTGATCAAATACTCTTGGACAAACGTCAAATTTCAGATTTCTTTATGCTTTGCCTGGAAAACCCCTTTGGTGAACTCATTTTAGAAATCACACTTAAACTTGCAGCTGAGTGTTTGTTTTCGAGAAATTTAGAAAAACCTTTTCAGCGCTCACGGGCCCTCAATCAGGGCCTGGTAGTTATTTATTTCAATGAAAAATCAGTCAACTTTGACTCTCATGTACAAGCAACTGCTCTATTGTATGGAGCTGACATTTCTCACAAAAATTAAACAGTTCCTTTCACAAAAAGAATATGTAAAAAAATTTAAATTAAAACCATCTGGTAATGAAGTTTTTTCTGTTTAGTTTTGCGTACTTGCAGCATTAGTGCAACACTCTGAAATTAGCCTAACTTAAAAGGTCAAAAAAGGCAATTGCCATGTGGAACTCTATTATAGTACTACTTGCTAGGTGTTGCTCCACCGCGAAGTTTAAGTTATAATGATAAACAAGTTCTCGACCTAGTGCCTTTTATTAACGGATGGAAGCGCAACCATAGTTTGGTCGTGAGTTAGGCCTGGGACCTGGGACAGGTGAGCCAGCTGTGCAATAATGAATTCTGACGCCCGCTATGAGCCGTAACAAAGTCGAAGTGAAGTTTACAATCTTTGTTTATAAAGAATGTATGAATAGTAAGCTGGAAAGATAATTGAAAGCTGTAAGGTAAGTTTTGATAGGTAACATCTGTTATAAATTGTGTTAAATGCAAATGAAAATCCTAGAAGTGACGCGAGAAGCAAAAGTGTGTGACAGTTTTTCGAGTTATCGAATTGTTTCTCGATGAGCTGCTACTTTCATTCATGAGGACTCGTCATTAGTTGCATCTGTAACTAATACTAGAAGTTCTCTATTATTCTGTTTAGGACTGATTAAACAATCGAAAGTTTTTGTAACCAAGTTTCTCTACGTCTATTAAACCCGTGAGCTTTCCTTTGTCGACCCACGAGCTTTCCGTTAGTAAAGCCGTGAGCTTTCTGTTTGGAAGCCGCGAGCTTTCCGTTTGTAAAGCCCTGAGATTTTCGTTTGGAACCCACGAGCTTTCCGTTAGTAAAGCCGTGAGCTTTCCGTTATTAATCCGTGAGCAACCCGTTGTCAACCTGCGAGCAACCCGTTGTCAACCCACAAATAGAAAACGGAAACGGAAAAGCCATTAAGTATGTTTTCCTGTGAGAGGTCACATATGTCTTTGAGTTTGGCTTTTAACAAACTGACAATAAACACCTCTTCCCAATGAAAAGCTTCCCTTTAGATAACTATAGAAACTCCACAGGATTTTAATATACTATTTTCGATAAATCCAAAAATACTTTAATTTTAGGATAAATATGACACTCTTCCTTAGTTCAGATTTGACATGCTTTAAGTAGTAAAAGGAACATAATAAAACCATAAACAGAAGAAGAAGCTTGAGGAGGAATATAGCAGGCTACAGTCAAAATATTGGCTTACTATTTTTGGTTGCAGTCACAGGCAAACTGCAATATTCTTAAAAATGATTGTCCCACAAAAGATTTTAATTCCAACTACCAAATACTTACCATGGTGCATAAAACTCCACAAGCACAAGATCATTGCTGTTGACAGTTTCAGTAAAATTATCCTTTGTCAGGGTGAGCACAGCCTCTGGTGGGGGCTTCCAGTTAGGGTCAGCTTGCTCTGCCATGTACTTGACTATGCCTGCATTTTCAATGATGAATAAACAACTATTTAATATTTGCTAATTGCATTGTTAATGATAATAACTATAAAGAACATCAATGCTAAATATAGGCCTGCAATGCATGCATGTAGCTAGTAGTTCCCATTGGTATGTGAATATGGTGCTGTTTAGTATGTACAGCTATTTTAGAAAAGGTTGTCGCAAGGACTACGCGCCAACACCACCTATTGTTTAGTTATGGGTTACATAAGATTCGTACATTGAATGACTAACCCTATTGTTCAAGATAAGAGGTTATTCGACAAATGACTGACATTCTTCAACATGGAAATTGGTTGGTGCTCGGCCCAAACAATAGGTTTGTACGACTTGAAAATATTTTTTCAAAATTTTATTTTCAACGGATTTTTCTTAGCCAGCCCAGATGTGGCTAACAATAACATAAACATGAGGAGTTGTTTTCTCATCAAGAGATAACTCCTTGTTTAACTGCGGCCGTAGATGCAGCTAACAATAACATAAACACATGAGGCATTGTTTTCTCATCAAGCAGTGAGAAAAATTCTCGGGAGTCTTTGTGCATCTAAGTCTTGTTCACAAGTTACAGTGGGAGAAAATCCCCGGAAAATTTGTGCGGTCTTACACAGCATACCAACCTAAAACCGACTCTATCAATCAAAACGATAGCATTTAGCTACTGTTCCACATGCGCAGTAGCTACAAAAATTGATGCTAACAAAAAAGGACATTGATGGTATCAAGCCACCCCTTACCTGCCAAAAATGTTATCTAATTTCTTAAAACATCTTTTGTACTTATCCCAACTCTCAGTAGCATACAGGTGGCAGAACTGGGGACCGTTAATTTGGTTTGGGGGCCAGGTCCCCCAATAATTTTCTGGCTAACAACAGCAATTTTTGAATGGGAGTTTTAGATTTTATAATGAATTTTTATAATTTCCAATGTGCCCCCAATAGCTTTTTGCTGCTGGTGCCCGTGTGGCATACCGTCCACCTACTCCAGCCCATAGAAGTAAATAACAATTTATTTAATTTGGACGTATGGTGTTACCTCAATATAATAATAAATCCTTATTTAATCCTTTTTACTCTCACCGCAGTCAACAACAACTAAATTCTCTTAACATTTACAATAGAAAATAACCTGATTATATTGAGAGTGTGAAATTTAATCATCCACCAAAAACTGTGATGGATCAATTCTGAAATTCTCCTAAACTTCTCACAGAAATACAATGGACATAGGTTTTTAGAACTAACAAACTCATCACTGGACAATTTTTGGGGTGAAAGGGCCAACCAAGAACCTAGTAAAACATAGGCTTTTGTTCCTGGAATCCAATAGTGAGTGGTTTGCCACTTTGGGGGTATCACTGTACCAGTTTAAATACTTTTCAGACAGTTTCAAACTTTTCTAATTCAATAGAGAAATAAACAAGGAATCCAACTTCAACTGCTTGTTAACAACGCATGTAATCTATGTAATGCTCAGAGAATTTAACTTACCATCTTTTTCCCTCGGACCATCATAGTCGTAAGCAGCTCCTTTCCGGAATATCTTGAGTGTTGGATAACCACTGACTTCAAATCTGCCTGCCAAATCTTCATTTTGGGTAGCGTCAACTTTAGCCAGTGCCACTGGAGGATTATTTTCTTTTAAAACCTTGGCAGCCTTCTCATACTCTGGGGCCAGGGCCTTGCAGTGCCCACACCTTAAACATTCAGAAAAAAAGTTACAATATGAAAACTACATTATCACAATGGCACCGAAAAAGAGTTTTTGCCGTACATAGCAAACTGTCCATATAAGCAAGGTGTCTGTACTTTGAGGTTTGACTGTACTTATTCATGTTCATTAACTTTACCAACCAGTTTATGAACATCTTAACTTTTCCTTATCTAACTAATATGAAATAGTTCATTCTGTAATTAGAAAAAATAAATTGATCATATACATAAAACTAGAGAAGTTAGAAAAGCAAAAACGGTTAGGAGAATTATACAAGAATTTAAATAACCACAGTATTAAAGTGACCAAATCAAAGCAAATGAAAACTTTATGTAATTTCATTAAGTAGATACTGTGCAGATGTTTTCACTCAGAACACCCCGCCCTCCTAATTCTATCTTTTGCTACGGCTACGTAGTGGCTACGAAATCTAAAAACGTTACTTAAAAATATTTTCACAACGTAGCCGCGTATGCCACTACACAGAAATGCTTCGTTCTAAATCTAATATAAGCCACACGTAGACCCATACTTAATTTTTCATCATGTAGCCGTTACGTAGCCTTGGTCAATAAAAAGGTCTCCAACATACAATTTCCCTTTGAAACACAAAATCAGTTTGAGGTAATGTCATGTATTTACATTGTGTCAACTAATTGAATATATATAATTCTAACTTCTCTCCTCCGCCATAACAAAAAAAAGTTTTCAATTGGCTCAATTTTACACGTGTTCCGAATCAATTAACCGAGAATGTATCTCAGGATATTGTTGCAGGGCAAAGGAAGGATGCTTTCCTACAACAAAGAAATGTTTTAACCCTATACGATGCCTAACTCACAATTTAAAAAGCCTCAGAACATATTTTTTAAACAAGACATTCGTTTTAAAACCGATGCATGACCAACTCGTGCGTAAATATTGTTGTGTTCGACATTTTTTTCCAGCCACAAGTAGTATGCGGCATATAAAATAATCAATCAAGAGTTTTTAGCGATATCATTTACTGTGGTAAATGCAAAATGAGCGATCGAAATAAAAGATTTATATGTAGTAGAATTCATGTGTACAAAAATCACACGCGGTTTAATTACGATAATTCTTCAAGCTACAATGCAAATCAGTGCACATAATTCGTGAAACGTAGTTGTTGACCAAAAGCACCGCAAATAAGATGTGGAAAATTACTTACCAAGGTGCATAAAACTCGACCAGAACAATATCTTTCTCGTTAACCAATTTGTCAAAGTTATTTTTGTTTAACACAAGAACATCGTTCTCTTCTTTTACTTCATCCGAAGATTCGGAAGCCTCTCCTTCTGAATCTGATGCAGCGTTTTCCGTAGTTTCTTTTTCTTCCTTGGCTGTTTCCTCTTCTTTAACTGCTTCTTCTGCACGTACAAAGACAGCTGAGAAGACTACTAACACAAAAAGAAAAGCAGCTAACTTCCTCAATCTTGCCATTGTATGTGCAGACAGTTTGTATTCTCTATGGTCCTTGGAGAGGATTCCCGGTGGATTTACAAAGAACCCAGAAGAGACATTGACCAATCACGGCAGACCACGTCGGACCAATCACGACGCGCTACGCGGCCCTCAACTGACCAGGTACGTAACAACAAAAAAGGCGCGGGACTTTTTTTATTCGACGCGGGACCTCTTAAGAATTCTGTCATAACGTTGAAGTGGATTTTAATGAGTGAAACATAAAGATGGAAAAAACTCTCTTCTTTTGTTCAGATTTAGTATTCATGGCAGTAGAAGCACGAATTCAAGGAAGAAAACGAGGCCTTTCCTTTTTCTTAAAAAAAAGCCGCTATGACAAAGATGATCTAGCAAAAAGAACCATTCACGTTTTGCTATTGACACAACTATCAATCATTACATCGAAGTTAGTCCATTTTAAGAGCATCTATAGAAGATGTATCGGCGGAAGTTTTGTTTTCCGAAAGTTACCTTCAGTGTTTCAACAGACTAAGATGGTTTTCGGCATGAACCGTTAATATTGAAACAATTTTTTGAAACCCTTTACTACTTGTTCGATGGTTTGTTGTTTTTTAGGGAAGTATAAACCCTCTAAAAAACGCGAAAGTCGTCTGAAAACGAGTAACAAAACAGTTTTTTAATTCAGTGCTTTCCTTTCAGTTCTTACCGAATCGAACTAGAAATCTAAACAATGATAGTTTTTTGTGGTTGCAAGAACTTACAAAAACATTTTTAAGGGTCTATGTACTAAACTAACTTCTGAAAACTGCCTCGACGTTTATTTACTGAGGTTTTGGTGGACATTTACTACTTGCTGAGAATGAACATCCAAAACTATAGCTGATTACTAACAATAGGCCATGTGTTTATTTTATTTGCACTGTTGGCGTTGCTACTACTTTTAGATTATTCCCGTGGTAAAATGTTTCGTGTGTCACTCTCTAGTGGGAACAGGAATAGGATTTCTTTTATATGAACTCTCTTGGAACGATTCAAAAATGGTAATATACATATTCTTTATAAACTTTGCCAAATCCAGCTTAGATCAACATACTTAACTAAGCCAAATACAGAAAAACAAAGCATATCATAGATAAACATAACCAATGAATCAAACACAGTAGAACAGATGTATTGAACAAACAACAGTTAATGCATGTTCTGTCCAGAAGAGTTATATCTCTATTCATTTCTAGACAAAGCCGAATTAAAACAAGCTTCAATTAGATACAACCTGACTACTGTGTTGCGGCTGCCTGCTTTCTTGAAATTTTTGCGTTTGGTTCATTGGTTATGTGTCAAAGCATTTTGAGTTTGAATTAAAAAGACTCATTTTTAGTCTAATTACTAACGAACGCTTACTCTGAACATTTGAATATGAAGCCAAGTAACCCTTTGATTACAGTGACATCACAACTTTACTTTAAGGTTGGTTTAAAGCTGCCTAAAACTAGTTTTATTTCCAGTGCTTTCAAAGCTGGTTGGGCGTCTTCATAATTTCCCGATTCCACATGTATCCACTCCCTTGAATCGAAAACACAAGTATTCACAAGTATTTGTGAAAGTTCAGTCGCGTGCTATCGACATATTTGGTATATAAGTCATATTTGAAGTGTTGTGTTTTTCGAGTGTGTTTATGTGTGTGGGGGAGGAGAGGGGAACGGCAGTGTCACAGGGGATTTGTTCCCCACGCGGTGGAGCGGGGAAAACCAAATCCGCTGGAACACCGGATTTTGGGGCTAATAACTTGGGTCCCGATATCACAAACGAGCTAGCTTCAGATATATAAGCGGCGGGACCTGCATTCTCGAAAACTTCATCGAAACCAATGACTTATTGAGTTACATCCTCTGAGTACTCATTAAACTTTTTTGCTACAGATCCTACAGTCATGCGCAATTTTAACGTGAGAACCGAGAATTAATTAGGGTATAATCAGGGAGTTCAAGCAACGACGACGGCAGAAAACAATAACCAACAATAGCTGCACGTTGGAATGTACCGTGCTGTTCATCTGCACGCCGTCATCTTGAAAATTACAACCGGTGAAAAGCTTGTTTTTGGAGTTCTTACAGCTACGGGAGCGATAAACAGACAGTTTTCTTAATCTTCTTTTATCTTTATGCGAGGTTTAGTCGTTTTCTGTTCACCAAGGGGTTACTAGGACAAAGAGGGTGCAAACGAGCCAGACATGATCGAAAAGGAAAAGCAAGAAATCTGTTTTTTTAAAGCCACCATTGTCGATGTTGCCGTCCTCGTCTTAAGCTCCCCATTACTAGAAACAGGAAAACGTATTTTTGATATCCCCGGTTCTTTGGCCCAACTAATAACAGAAAAAAGCTAAGAGTTACTGAATACATATCTAAAAGAATCACCGAGTAGTTCTAAGAGAAAGTTAGGAAAATCCGTATTTTTATGGTGCGACTGCGCGCGTTCTTGCAACGCACGCGCGAAACACTAGTACCCAGTCATCGCATCAATGCCTGGAACATTTTGTCTTTCACCCGCCATCTTTCGAAATACACGTCAATATGGCGGTTACTACAACATCTTCACTTTCGGTTTTTCCTTCTCCACCACCTGAAGGGGAAGTTACCTTATGCGAATACAACGCAAACTTTATTTCAGAAGACTTTAAAACAGCAGATATTTCAAAATACGTCCAGGTGAGAATAGGATTTCATTTTCTGTGCAAGCATGGTGCAAGAGGACAGAACAGTTAACGATTAGAGTAAATGTAAACCGATAGAAAAAAAAAAACTTTGCAAGCCATAATTTTCATACCTTCTTTAAAGTTCGGGTGTCATTTAAACAAGCAAGCCTGTAAGCAATAGAACATTAGATACATGTATACATGTACTTTTTTATTTCATCAAATTGACAAACAATCATGCCCTGTTTCTTGTTTAAGAACATTTTGTTGGACTTTTCTTGACATTAATTATATAACTACAACGATTATAGTAATGGTGATGCTAACTTTAATAAACTCTTCCTAATAATTACGGTTTTTCAGGCTTACAAAATTTTCAAAATGACTTTTGAGTATAAACCGGAGTATAAAATTAATATGTAAAACTATCAAGCTAATCTAAACTTTTAATGCATTTAAGTTAACTTATACTATCTCAATTTTGAATAGGGACTTGATTATCCAGTTATTAATTTGAATGCGGATTCAAGGAATGAAGGTGTAAAGTCGATGAAAAGCCTTAGATCAGACTGGGACACATGGTAAGTATTACAACATTGGTAGTCCAAGTAAAGAAAGATTAGTTTATTGAAGTGCCTATGACATGGAAAAATTGATATTTCATTATTCAGGTATTCCAAATACTGGAAAGACAAAAGTGAAAACTTAATAAGTTAAAATGAGTGTGAACAGTTTTGTTAGTCATGATAAATGGTTTAACAGTTGGTTAACAGGGTTCACACAATCACGAAAAGTCATGGAGTTTCTAAATGCTTTTTCCAGGCCAGGCAAAGTCATGGAATTTAGTAAAAATTTCTAAGGTCATGGACAAGTCGTGGAATTTCATTCATCATTCTCAGTGTGAACCCTGTGACTAAATATTATATTTTTTAATTTAAAATGTATTATACTTTTATGAAAGGTATGGTGAAAAGGTTATAGCAGAGACAGGCCCTCAGGATTCGAGAGAAGGGGAAGGTGAAGACTTTTTTGTTTCATCTGTTAAAATATTGAATAAGTGTAGAAAATTTTGCTTTTCTGATATTAGTCTTTATTATTTTTAAAGGCCACCAACTAAATATAATATTTAATAAATAATATTAATCATTCTAAACTTTTAAGGCTACCTACCTAGGTTAGCCCTCTATAAAGGTTGCCTGCACTCAAGTTCTGGCTATTTTCTTTTTTGTTTTAATTTTTAGATCTTGCATATATTCAATCAGGATTGTTATAAAATGAATTCACTGTTGTTGTTATTGTTTGGTTATATTGTGTTTGTGTAAATGGCCAATGTAATTTATATATAGATATTTGCTGCTGGCACCTGCTTCTTGTTAGCCCTATGGTTATTGCAGGTGTCAGCACCCCTTATTTACTTTATATTAAATTATGTCTTTTTAAATGTAAAAAAAAATGTAATTTTTAGGGGTGAATAAAGATGTTATGTTATGTTATATTTGTATATATTTCTGATCACTCAAACTTGAGAGGCAATTTCCTTCATTCTATATATACAACACCAGGTTGCAAAAACTTCTACACTAATCATTTGATAATATATAGTATTGACTATTTGGCATATCGAGCTAGCAGCTGCAAGACATGTGTCCAGTGGGGATTAGACAAGAACTTAACCAGTGACTCGGCTTCCTATGTGAGTCTCTGTAGCTCAGCGGGTAGAGCATCTGACTGGTAATCAGAGGGTTATGGGTTAAATTCTCGTCTGTGACTCAGAATTTATCTGATCACTCAAACTTGAGAGATGATTTCCTTCATTCTATATATTTGTAACTGTTTGTTGTATTTTTTGAATTTATATTTATTTAATCATTTCAGTTAAAACATGGTCAGAATTAGCCAACGAAACCTACAAGACGATTCATAAGTGGTATTATGCAGCACAAGAAATGATCTTTTCTAGACATGGTGTAAGTTAGCAATGCTGAAGTTCTAAGCTAAAGAGAGCATACACTAAACATCAACTTTCTTACTGCCCAGTCAGGCCCAAGACTCGCAACACCCAGACTTTCTTAATTCAACAATATTTAGGTACATGTATGTAGGTGCTAAACAAAATTGATATACATAGTTATAAATTTCCTCAAAGTTTAAGTCTTTGCAAAAAATATAACAATCTTATACCACACTGAAACTCAAATGGTTCGACAGCTCAAGATTATATAAATAAATACTCATTACCATTGTACTAGTACCCAGGAACATTATTTTAATGTTCTTGCAATTCAACTTGAGAACTCATTTATTACAAAGAAATATTTATGTTATTCTATATTGATAGTATTTATGTTATTCTATATTGATAGTATTTTATTTTTGTCCTTTTGTATAATAGAAATCAGACTTTCTTCCAAATTTTTAAAATTCAGATTGGTAATGGAGACATATCAGGTTTTGTGTCAGTGGCAAACTGGTAAGCAAGAAATTTCCTTAAGTTAAATGATTTTTTCTTTTTAATTTGTTTCTTTTTAAAATCAAATCTATCAAAAATAGACTGGAAATATTTTGAAGCTTAGTTAATATAGACAAATCTTTTGTGACACCATTTGTTTATATTTGACTACAAACTGTTATCCAGTTGCCCAGGAAGCAAAAATGGTCTAAATACTTCATGATAAAAAACAAATTTATAAGACCGACAGACAAAATTTTAACTTGATGTCCCATTTTCTTTCCACTGTGACTTGTAAAACTTAAGATTTTATAAGAGTTTGAGCAAGCTCATTTTAATACTCAAATCAAACAAACAACATAACTAGTGAAACTATTAATTTTCTAAACAGTATTTCTTCATTCCTTACACAAAAATGGTACCATTTGGGACATTTTGAGGGACTTCCAGAATTGCTGCTAGGCTGGCACTATTAACATTTAGTAAGCTTGTATAAATTCTGTAAAATTTTTGAGTTTTCAAACCCATGCCAAATATGTGTGTTGTTTAAGATAATTATTATCTGACTCAAAAACACTGGAGAACTAAGTGTTATCTTGTTCAGTTTATATTCAGTACTCTCTGATTCGTTACCCAGCCAGATGTCGGAATTCTTGGAACCCCATATATTAATGAGGCTAAAGTTATAAACAAAGATTTGCCTATTATCAATTATCAATAAAAGTTTTAATTGTACCTTCTACATATTTTAAGGAACACTTCTCCTGTGAGAGCATTGTCCTGGCATCCTCATGTGGCCAAGTTTGCAGTTGCACTACAGGTGAGCAGACTTTAATGATAGAATGATGAAATGATAAGTAAGGAGAAATTATGATAGCTACTTTTGGTTTTGAAATATGGTTAGTAACATTTTGTGTATTTTGAAAATATAATATAGAGGATATTACATGGTGATACAAAAAGTATTTTTCTGCTCAAAGATAAATTTTAAATGTTTGTGCCACCGAGTAATTTTCTTTTTTTATATATAGATAGGAGTGTTTGCATCAAAATTAGCAGGGAAAAGACATGAAGTCAGCGATGTTTTCACTAGTGAGGATTTGGAAAATATGCCACTTGTATCCCCGATGTAGTTACCTATGAAACTCATATCTATATAATATTTTATTAAACTTTCAATCTCGAATATTGCGATTCGCGCGTTCTGATTGGTTCATTCAGTCTCGGTTATCAGCTCATATTCAGAGTTCACCAAATATGGAAACTGACTGTAGTGTTTGCAAAGCCAAAAAATAGGTTTTGAATAAAATTTAGCTGTTATTTTTAAGTATGTAAGATATTAGAAAACTAATTAAATTTAATATTATTCTATTCGCACTTGTTGGATATGAGATGATTTATAGCCAACTCGGTGCCACGCGCCTCATCGGCTATTTACCATCTTATATCCAATGCAAAACAAATTAATTTAACCCAAATTAAGCCCCAGCCAGTTTACCTACATCTAGCTTCTCTTTAAGTGTAACTCATGCAATATAGGTCATTTTTTGAGAAATGGGAAATAAATGCAAAGTAATCTAACCATTTTTTCATTTGTTTATATTTCTGGACAGTCTACAGTGTTAACCACCTTATTAGTCACAAAATTCTAAATTTGTTTTGATTGTGCCTTTCAGGAAGACACAGTCAAAGTCCATAATTTAAAAAGGTAAATGTCTGTTACTGTTCAATAGATGATGTTTGTGCTCTCTTTATTTAGGAAAGTTTAATTATTTTTCAATTATTGTCAAACCACTGTTTGTGTAACTTGTTTCTCTTTTTGAATTTAAAAAATCAAAATCATTTTTAAAACAGTTGTTTTTTAATGTACTGTTTCTGTGTAGGTATGCCTGAATAGCTAACAAATTTTTGCTATACTTTTTCAAACTTTTCTATTATTGATACCAATTTATATATCATTGAGTTTTTTAAAATAATTATTTTCCCACTTTGTATGTTTATTATTTTGCTCTAGATCTTTACTATTATTGAGTTTGGAAGATTTTTCCATCCTGTGCCGTTATTCCCCTCTGAAATATTATTTAGGGCTCTGTAACTGTTTGTCTTAGTGAGGTGTCTATCTTATAGAGACTTAAAATGTATTTTTATGTCCATGGACTGTTTCATTTTTTTAGCACAGCGGAACCAGCTGTTCTGCGGCATAAACAACAAAAAGGAGTCACATGTTTATCTTGGAGGTAAACTTGCATATTTATTACTTTGATTGATGAGATTTGTGGTTGAAAACATTTTTAACCAATATCTGATTAGATTGAAAAGTTAAGAGGAAACTATAGTCAACAGACCTCTTTATAATAAAGTTTTGGATATGAAAATTATAGCTGTTTTGAATTTGCCAAAAAATGAAGTTAATGGGAAAACAACTTGAGAAGATTATATCCTTCTTGTAAATATCAAACAAAACCTGGAAATCAAATGTAGAAATTAATTCTGGCATTAAATCAAATGAATATCATTGCATATATTATAACAATAATTATTAGTATATAACGAATCAGTGAACAGCAACTGTCAATGTTCTGATTGGTTCCTGAAACAGTAGATATCCACTACAATATTTAAATACTGTTGAGAATTATAAATGGCAACTTGTTTTGTGACAGTCTCATTAGAGGAAAATAAGTATAAAAAGGCAACAAAGTTTGGGATATCTGTGTTCACAGGCATACTCGACTGAAACTTCAAGAAAAAATACAATTATTATAATAGTTGGTGCCTGCTTTTCCTACGTTTTTTACTTGCACATAAAAGTTTCAAATATTAAATCAATTTGGTTAAAAAATATGGCATTCACCAACTCTCACCATATTAATTTATTCACTGATTTGGTACAATTAAAATAAAACTGACTTGGAAAATACCCACCACTAGCCACCTTCACTTTGGCAGATAACTGTTTGATCCCAATAAAGGGACAGTAAAATGTTTTAAATCTGCTACTCTAAATGTTTTATAGTAGAAATAAAAGAATATTAACTATAGCACAAAGTTTGATGTATTTTAAAAAACCGTTATTTTATTCCAGACCATTATCTGCAGCCATTCTAGCTGTTGGATGTAAAACCGGTGTTTTGATCTGGTTTGTCGACCCTGCCTCCCCAGTTGTCAGGTATTTAATATGTAGTTTGATTTTTTAATATACAGTTTAATAATATTAAATTTCATGCAATTTGAACATTTGGGCCAATTCCAAGAGTCTAACCAGTTCTCAGTGTTTCTAAACTACACAGATTGGGCAGTAGCTGTGCTCGATATCTCCCATTTCCTGGTCACTGTCCAGTTACAACAATTTCATGGAGCCCTGGTGGGCAGCTGCTGGCTACTGGGTCGCCTGTGGATAGCAGTCTGTTGGTAAGTTTAGGGCTTAAAATGGTAACAATGATTAAAAGCAGCAATCCAGTGGTTTGATTAGTATTGTGAGTTCAAGTTTCTTTGTCCTATCAGCTTGGTTGTACTGCCATTAAATGTGAGCACTCGCTTGCAGTGAGAGTCAAACAATCTTATATATCCTTTTGTTACAATAAATTGAGTAAATACTGGCTTTTTGCATTTTTAACCATTTTTATTTTTTTTCTCATATGCTAAGCTGTTTGCTCTTTAGTTTAAAATAGAACTTGCTTCTACTAACAGTAGATGGGCTTATGAATTGGATTGGGGGGGAGCATATCTGGGTATGACAAACTTGATGGACGAAACAACATTCTTTAGTTTCATCATGGTTTAATGCTGACATGTTTCGAGGCGTCTTGCCTCTTCTTCAGAGTGTGGCTTTTACCTAATTGAACTAAATGATTTAAATACAATCTAAAGACAATGTAAAAAATACTGTGGTATTAACTAAATCTCCTAGATATCTGCTAAATCGCCGATATCTGGGTATGCTTGAATACCTTCATTGGCGAATAGATGGGCTTATATCTAAAAGGTTAAAGAAAGACTAAGGGGCTTTAAAGTGAGGTTTTACAATATTTAATATGTAGTTTTTCTGGAAGAAATGACCAAATATTAAAATACAATTACATGAATGTTGAGAAATCTTAGTTTTGTGGTGAATTGGGTTGGTTTCAGATCTGGAATATTGCTATGGAAGGGGTCGTACCCCTCTACCGTGCTTGTGGTGGTGTGACCAATATTAAATGGTCACCAGATGAGAAGAAACTATTTGCTGCCAGTCCTTCTTCCACATTCAGGTAGTGCTTAAAGTTTAAACCACCATATTCAACTGGAGATATAGACTGATAGTTTTAACTTTTCGTAATTATTCAAAAATAATTATGAAACTTGCTTGTGGAGTAGTTTTTAGGAAATAATTTCTTAGATATTACAGTACATTTGGTATACACCCTATTACAATTCATTAAGAAAATGTTTAGAATCAATTAAGTTATGTAAAATGGTATTAAGTTTGGTAGATTAGGCTATAAAATAAATGATTTAATTTATAATGAATTATCAGGGTAAAAAGATGTAGATTTTGGAGTTTTTTGCTTTCCACAAAACTCCAAGAATCAGGGCTTGTACAGGCCCTAGAAACTCTGAAAAATTTCCAAAGCCCAGGAAATTCCTGGAAACCCCTGGAAATTTGTTACTAAGCCCTGGAAAATTTCATAAAATTTTATTGAAACAACTAAGTTCATCATTTTATGTAACAGTTAAGATTTTAGACTTAATTTTTGCATGTCGTTAGTGTAATTATTAAGTTCAACAAATTTGAATTTTTACAACATTAACTATTAAAAAGTTTGAATAGGTGATTGTGTACATATTTTCATTTTGGGTTGAAAGAGCCCTGGAAAACCTCTGGAAAAAGTGGAAAAGCAGCCTTGGAAAACCCTTGTTTTTGAAATTTTGAAGGTGTACAGACCCTGAAGAACATGCTTTTCATATTTAAAGTGCATATAAAATGAAAAATTTTATTACTTGAGTGGATAGACCTTGATAAATTAGAATAAGGGTGTAAAAAAAGGTCAAAATCTTCTGCAGATATCTGATGATGTCATGAGTGGTTCTGACAAATTTGCATTTTTTAAAAATCTGCTGCCAACCAAAACTTTTAGATGTATTTAAACCATATGATAATGAAAATGTTTATCCATCCAGTTTTGTGTAAAGTTTACAAGATGAAATAAATCGCTTACTACTGGAAATAAATTTTTTTTGCAACATTTATGCAATGTGGCCTTTATCGGTTTACTGATTGTCACATGACCTAACTTGGTCATGTGACAGGCAGCGAGGAAGTTGACTGAGGGCCCAGTCCCAGGTGGACTAAAAGTTATATCTGAGCCCTCCCTTCTGGTTGAGAGGTGGCTTTTCCACCCTCTCCCATATAGCTTCTTTTATACCCCTTCGTACCCAGTCCTCTTCCCAATCTAAGTTCCGGTTCTAGTTTGGAGAATTTACTAAATGATACAATTTTGACTGAAAGGGTTAATGATTATTGGAAATTAAGGCTGTTTAAGCATATAGTTTTTTATGTGCTACATGTTTAGGGTATGGGAGACACAGTCATGGACTTGTGAGAAATGGTCACACCTTGCTGGAAGATGTCAGGTTTGTTTCTTAACATAATGTCGCAGTTACAAGGTGATAGAACTTAATTCAGGATGATGCCAGGTTTCTTATAACATGTTGTAATTATTACATGAAGATAACAAAATGATATAAATTAATACTGTTATTATTATTTAATAGTATCTGCAACACTCTCAAAGTTTTATTGATTCAGCCCAGTACAGTGGACAGCATGAAAGCTTCTCTCACCCATAGCAAGAGAAAGTCTTCAGCTTTGTTAATGTTTGTTATGCTTTAAATTTTTATTTAATTAATGAAGGTATTTGATGTTACTGCAGGAGGCATGCTGGAGCCCAGATGGCAGTATTCTTCTATTTGCAGTGGCAAGGGAGCCTTCGCTTTACTCTTTACATTTTCATGAACCTACAGGTACATATAGATTCTAGACTGGTCATCTTGTAACACCTATCAACTTCTTATGTCTACTGCATGCTATTTGATGGAAGACATGTTTGCTGTAGTCATGAACAGTCTACGTAATGGCACACTGAGGTGAGGGTGGGGACTGGGGTGGAGGGAATGGTGAAGATAGAATGGGGAGAGGGAAGGAAAAGGAGCCCTCCCTCTTTCCTCCCCATTCCCTCTCATCCCTCTGCCCCAGACCTTCCCTACCATTATCTGCTACATAGGCAAAGTTTTAATAATTTATTACTTAGCCTGCATAGTGGACATAAAGTCTCAAACTTTATCAGGGATGAAAATTGACATCCATCCATTCACCAATGGTGAGTAATTATTTTTTGCCTCTTGCAAGCAAAAAATGATTGGCCTGGCAACTGTAGTTTGAGTAAGAATTAAGAACTTACATTAATCAGAACATACCTGCTGGAGCTAAAAATGGCACTGCAACCACCAAAATAGTTGATAATTATGTTTGAGTCAGGCAAATGATTTCCCGATCCTTCAAATCACTGAACTGGCAAG
This sequence comes from Hydrozoanthus tunicans, assembly GCA_026413305.1. Taxonomy (NCBI): domain Eukaryota; kingdom Metazoa; phylum Cnidaria; class Anthozoa; order Zoantharia; family Hydrozoanthidae; genus Hydrozoanthus; species Hydrozoanthus tunicans. Next base: position 45,593 of record JAOBAT010090415.1, read on the forward strand.
TAGTTATAAAAGTTGGTTAACAGCTCTCATTTTAGTCTGCAGACCTGAGTAGGTACTACCAAAAATGCATCATTATTTTGGTTTAATTTTGGGCTAAGCAGCTATTCAACTTCTCTATGTGAAAGTGATAGAAATAAAGAAGTTCATAACCCCTAAAATTTAGTTAAATAACAAATATTTGTAATAGTTTCTTTTTTTACAGTAGTGGTAGAAAGAAATGCAAGTGAAGTTTGTTTTGTTCTTTCATTTTTCATATTAAGAAATTTCAGGGAAACTTTGTACCTTTTTCAGCAAAGTTTTCACTCCTATAAATTTTCGCGTTTCGACGTTGAGTTGAAGGGTGCGAGCACCAATCACAGGCCCTTTTATAGTGTGGGTACCTGTTTATGTTTTTAGATTTTAATTTCTCTTGCATTCATATTTTAGTCTTGAGTTGTTGAGTAACATCCAACTTCTCATTTTTTTTTTGTCTCACTAAGCATCAGACTTGATGAATCAAAGAAAAATTGTGGATAGTGCTCAGTTAGCTGTGAAATGTGCAGACTTATCACCACATACTTGGGATGTCTGTGATGAGTTAATATCGTAAGTAAAAGATTGAGTATCAACCTCATTGCCAGGGTCTCTCTCCTCCCCTCCCCCCTCCCCCTGAGAGAGAGAGAGACCCTGGGAATGAGGTTGACTGAATATGACATATTGAGTATTTAAATTATATCATTTTATATATTATCAACAAAAATCTTAAGTGTAGAATTCAATATTATTAACACTGTTAGCCTATTAAATTAATCCATATATTTACTGGTATCTATTTTCTTGATTGTTGTTTTAAAAGTATAACTTATCATATAATCTTTAAGTTTACCCAATCTGTTCTAAAAATCTTGATCTATTTATCGATCCCCCCTGTTCATTAAACTTTAAATACATTTTTAAGTTCTACCCTAAATATTTTAGTTGTTGTGTAACCATATATTCACTTATTCTTTGTATTTGTTTGTATCATTCTATAATTTGAAAGTCAAATAATTAGTTTATAACAGTACGGATAGTAAAAAAACAAGCCAAGCTAACAACCACTTTATGTACAACTCTAGTGTTGGTGGTAATGTCCTTTGTATGGATTGGGATCCTACTGGCGAAAGATTGGCAGTTATCTTTGCAGGTCAGTCTCTTTTGTTAGCCAAGGTCTGGCCTTACAACAAACCTAAATCCTTTCCTGCCCCTGTTAGGCTTATCAAGCCAGCTATAGTGCTAAGTGGATGAGAGTCATTTCAGACTCCCCTGAACACGACGCCAATCTGGTTCAACCCCAGTAGAAGATGGTACTCAGTCAGTTAAAGTACCTTGCTCATGGGCACAACACAGTGGTCTTACTAGGTCCTGAATATTTGCTACTACCACCAAGATCTGCACTGGAGGCCGTTTCACCCAGGCTCACGCCAGAGGCTGCGTCACGACCACCGCGCCCTCCTACTCGTCGGGACCTACCAGTCATCAAATCATGACCCTAGGATTATGAGTTGAACATACTACCAAATGTTTAACCACTGCACTGCCTATCCTACAACAAAGCATTAGGCTATTAAAGCCAGGGGGGGAAGGATACTCAGAAGAATTTTGGATGGGAGTTGTAGTTGTTGTATATGTAGTTCATTTCATTTTCCTGGGAAATATCATTTTTTTATAAGCTGCTCAATGTGTTGGCTATCACATCAATTCTAAACAAATTAAACTTTGTTGAAAAGCCAGACTTCCTCAAAAGGTGATTTTCTTCAAATCTAAACTTAATTACTAATAATTTACAAACTAAAATAATGGAACTTTTTTCGTTCTAGTAGTTCAACATCATGACTCAAATTGACTGAATGTTTCTGTGCACAGATGATGAGGGAGAAGTGCAAGAACTTGTAACAGTTTTCAAGACAAGATTGAAGCCTGTATTTGAAGTTTTACCAAGGTAAGGCAAGACAGATGCAAGTTTTCAGCAACCTCAAGCTCTTATTGAGACTAAGAATGGTTTTTTAATTTGTAATTGGATGGACAAGTTCTTAAATTATTTGAGTTAGACTTTAATCCATGTGGACTGTTTTTACTACAACTGTCTTGAGTGCTCAGAACCTTAATTGGTAGAAGAGAAAAGTGTGAACTAAAATATTATATAGAATACTGTGTTTCTAGTGTTACTCAACTTCAGTTATCAGCTCATAATTTATACCAAATTGACCAGAAAATTAATTATGGAAACTGATTGTTGTGTAGTGTTGCAAAGAAGAAATAACATGGTTCTGAATAAATTTTAGCAGTCACTTAAAAAGTATTGATAGGTTTAAGAAACTCAAGAAATTAGCTAAAATAATAAAATGCTTGTTGGATATGAAATGATTTGTATTCAACTTTATTTACCATCTCATGTCCAATGCGTGCTTTTGAATATCAGTTTTTACAAAGGAAAAAAAAATTCAGAGTTGCATGAAATTCAGGTTAAGCAGATTGAAGGTGCTGTGGGATGGAGGGTGCTTTAAGCCTGGTTTCCATATAGTTGCAGGAGTCGTGAAGAGAAAGTTTTTATACGTGCTGTGACTGCTGGAGACTCCTGCGACTCACCGGTTTCCATAAAGTTGCAGCTGTCGTGATTGAATGGTCCAACCCCTGGTAAACAAACAAACTACCGCAATGGTTTCTGGGATACATTTTGTCGCAGGAGTCGCAGTCAATCTTTCGTTGGACACGGGTGAATCCTGCCACTTCAGTTGCAGCAGTCGCAGACGCCATCAGTTTCCATATAGTCACAGCAGTCGCATGAGTCAAAGAACAACTTTGTTCGTGACTCCTGCCACTGCTGCGACTATATGGAAACCAGGCTTTAGAGGGATTGAGTGTGCTTTGGATATGGCTGTGATTGTATCTTACCAAGTGGTTAGCATGTTCAACTCTTAATCCTAGGGTAGCAAGTTCAAGCCTAGTCAGACCAGCGCCAGAAGCCCTCTTTAAATCTCGGGCTGAAGGCTAGTCGCTTTGTTTAATTAGCTCTAGTTTTTCTTTTTGTTCATTTTTTGTTTGCTCTGCATAATTATATTATTGTAACTACTGTATATATTTCACCAAATCTGTTATTATTATTATTAGTCTGATGATGGCATGAAAGTTGCCGAAATATAACTACTTACTTTTAAAGATCTTGTTACCAGTTATCTGGTGAATACAGATGCACATACTCGGCCTTTCGTTCATACTTTATTTGCTGAAATTGTCAGCTGGAAAAGGCTTCAGACCATTATTACTTATCTTTATTTTTTGAGCAAGATATTTTACATGACTTGTTTCCAGTCGAATCAGCTGTACAAATGAGTACCATCTTCTGCTGGAGGCTAACCTGGGATTAATTTATATACAGTCCAGGGGGAGTCAAAAACAGAAATGTTGTTAATTTTGCTTTTCATGTTGCCAGCTTCTGGAGGAAAGTTTAGAAAAACATTTTGGATATTTATATGATTAAACAAGTCAATATATTTTAACTTTGTTACTTTCTTCCATTAGTGGGTTCGTGAGAGGGCCTGAGGGATGCATTCCTCACAGTGTTGCATTTCAGAAGAACTTTGACAAAGGAGCTCTGTTGTCAGTAGTAAGTTCAAGATTTTGTTTTTAACTGTGATTTTTGTTTTGCAAAATAATGTAAAAAGCAGCTAATCAGACTGTAAAAAAAGGTTTTCTTTCAATTTTAGGCAAAGTCTAAAAGAAGGTTCAAACACTTTAAGTGCAGCCATAAAATGATTTTCGACAAAGTGATAAATAAGTGAACAAAATGTGCATTGTATATATCATAGCCAGTGGTGTGTAGCTTTTGTGCAAAAGATCAAAATTCTGCTTTTTCTTAGCATCAAGCTTGTTTCATTTTCAATGCGTTTTGCAAAAGCTGTTGTTTTTTTATTTGACAGATAATATGCTAATCAATTCTTTTAAGAAAAAAGACAATATTTGACAACATCATTTCCAGCTAACAACTCTTGTTTTTTAATAGTTAATTCTGGACTAAAAAGAGGACCATGGCATGGGGAAGGGAGGGGGGGAGGGGCATTGATCAGTGAAGCTACTGTACCACCCTGTTGGCTGTAGTTGCACCTTTGGCATTTATTGTGCCTCAACCTAGAAGTTCATACTAGAGACTTTTCTCACAAATGGCAGCATTTTTAAATTTTCTCTATTCTACATTCAAATAGTTTAGCCTGCTGGCCAGCTCTGAAATTTTAAAAAATGTGTTTACAATATAACTTATAAAAAGGAAGTTAGTTAAGCCACAAGGGAATAAAATTAATAAAAGTTTGCAAGACCTAATTTTACTCTGTTAATTAAGAATATAGTAAGATAGCTAATTTAAGCTGTTTTTTGAGAACTTTTATCAAGAGATCAATTTTTTATATTTTATAGTAACTGTTATGATTTTACGTGGATGCTCTTCCATTCTTAGCCATAATATGCTGAGATACCTCTTTATTAACAATGGTGTTTTTTATTTTTGTTACATTGCTTAGCTTATTAATTTTTAACTTGCTTCTGCAGGCATGGTCAGATGGGACTATTTCTTTTGTACCTCTGCTATTCGCACCTGCAGTTACACTGGAGTCCAACAACTTGCCTTGCAATATAGAGAACATTTCTAATGGTGCTTCAAGGGTATATTTAACTGAATGAAGCAAAAAAATCATTAGTTGACAAGATAAGGTCAAGTAAGAAACTGTAAGCATTACGTGATAAAAAAAAGCATATTGTACAGTACCAATGATTTAGTAAATCACCAAAAAAAGATTTTGTTCAAATACAAATACAAGTGCAATATTGATAGAATAGGAAATAGTTTATAGGACTTAATAGTCACTTGGTGAAAAAAATTCTGTAAAATACATAAAATAATTAATTTTGCTTCTCATTTTGTATGTAAATAGAGAAAAATAAGAAGAACGGGTTCTGTTTGAAAATGTTTGGCTGGTAAGATGTGTGTTTTTTACTTTGTTGGTATTTTGGTGAAATCTTTGTAATTGAAAGTGAACCATCAACTTGATGCTCAGCTTATTTTTTAAAAAAATTTCAAAAACAATCACTGTAAATGCTCTAAATATTTGGGTTTTTTACCTTCGAGATGGGGGGCTTACTAAAGTGAGGAGGGGGGGGGGGCTTATTCTTTTAAATCGTTTTTCCATTTGTGGATGTTATAATTTAGAATTTTGTGCAGCAGGAGGCAGTAAGTATAGTCGATAGTCCTTGATCGCAAACATGATAAATAAACTAACACATTGGGATAAACGGTTCATCAACATGTTCTGTTTAAATTGATAATTTACTGATGCCCTTAGGATTTTGGGGTTTGGGAGTGGGGGTGTTCCTAATTCATGCTTACCAAGATTATGGCTTTTTGTTGGTTGTGAATCTTAAAAGGTCAACTAGGCAACCTGCATAACTTAATCTTTTCCTGCCTTTCAATTCAAATTCAGTGGTTTTATATATTGTACCAGGGGTAAATCTAGCATCTGTTACATTCAAATAAATTAAAATTTAATTTTAATCTTAACTTTTTGTGTGGCATAATTTAATTAAAACCCATCAGTTGATGTTATGTACCCGATGAGTTAAAATCGAAAGGCAGTCAAAGATTTGGGGCCCAATTCAGGCATGGATTTAGAGCCTGTTACAGGCTTTAATTAATGGCCAGATTTCACAGAGAATTGTGCGATGAAAAAGGATATATTGTATCTCCATAAAAAAGAGATTAGGTGTATATGTTAATAAAGCAAGAAATGCTAACAAAGACTCATCTATAACATTGGCTACGAGATGAAAAAGAGGTGGTGCTGAATTGGCCTTGTCCTCAGAATCGGAACCATCGAACATCCCAAGTCTCCATGCACTGGTCACTACCTGTGAAATAGACAGTACGAACACCAAAAGAAACTTGATGATAGACAGATAGAGGTGCAGGCGAACAGTGTCATCTTTGGTGAGCTGAGGAAGAAGGCAGTGGCAGGCTCTGGGTACAATGGGTTACTATGGCCCTCTGTGCCTAAAGGCATGAAGAGGACTGAATTTGAACTGATCTACTAATATCAGCAAGACAGTTTAATTATTCCTTTTTTTACTTCAATCACAACTCTCTCTCATAAGGTTTGAAAGTTTGAAGCAACGGCTAATCATCCATTGGCATCAGAACATTGGCAACAACAATACATAAATATCAATTAAGGATTAGGCGATTCTTAGAGAACAATTTAACCACAAAATTAAGCGAGAGCATGTCTATATGACACGTTTCGACATCCGCTAAAACGTCATTCTCAAGTCATTGTCCAAGAAGCAAAACAAAGTTTCAGTATATAAACTTTGTTTTGCTCCTTGGACAACGACTTGAGAATAACGTTAAGCGGAGGTCGAAATGTCGTCACTTAGACATGCTATACCTTAATTTTGTAATTAAGTTATGTTACTTGGCGATTAAAACTGCCACGATGCATGTCGCCAATTAACCATTGTTTTAATGAATGTCTTTTTGTTGTTTATCTTGATACTCGTTATGATTAAATAAATATATTTTTTTTTTGAGTTTTTAAAATATCATTTTGACAGATTCTTCGGGGATTTAGACTGTAAACAGTCTGGCAAAAGTTTCACGCTCTTTCCGAGATCCTTTTTCTTTTAGTCGGCGAAACAATGGCCTTGTTGACTGTCCTTTGTTTCATGTTTTCGTCTGGGTTTGTTGACATAGACATAGTTTTGCCATTAGTAGAATTTGCGAAAACTCCACTGGCTTTTTTATTCTCGGTAAATTGAGAACTTTTCTTGATCTTTTTAGCCATGTTTTTTCTCTGACAAACCTTCTGGTCTTTCTTGTCAATGAACCTGCTGTTCACTTCGTAAGCCACAACAGTTCCAATAATGGGTCCAAGCCAGTAAACAAACAAATGTTCTGTCAACTCGATAGTTGAATTGCGGTAAACGGCAAAAAATGTGTGAGCTGTAGCGAGGGCAGGGTTCATCCATAATCCTGTAGTGCTGGTGAGAGTGTTGCACAAGAACACACAAAATGTAGAGCGAATTATAGGATTGTACCGCAAAAGTTGACCTCTGGTCAAAAAATCACTCATGGTCGTCAGGAACGTTGCGACCGCTTCGATCGCGCAACCCGCAGTCACAGAAATTTGTAGGGTCGGAGAAATTCCGTTCTTGAGATGGAGTGAATGAAGTTCGCTTGAAGACCATTGCCACATCTTTCTTACAATTGGATACGCCATCATTGCACCCGCAACTTGAACTACAATCTTGGTCGTGAGACTCATCATCGTAGCCTTCTTGGGCTTGTAATAAATATCTTCGAAAAGGCCGCAAGGATTCGTGAAGGCCCCGTCGAGAATAAAAACCATGTTTTTTAAAGTTAGTAGTAAAAAGCTGCACGCGACACCAACCCAGAAGTTGTAGAATTTTCCAAGGACTATAATCTCGAAGATAACAGCTGAAAGCTCAAATGAGGAGATCAATTCTCTCGCATAGTGGAGTTTTTGCGGTGACAATAGTCTCCGAAGAATAATCCTGGCCAATTCACCGAGGAGAAAAACAAGAATGATGGCGGTTAGGGACCATAGAAGACCCATTGCTTCGATTTGATTTCCCTATTCAGAGTTCTTGCCAGGTCAAAAAACAGCTAATAAAATAAACCAACGTGCCAACGCTTCATTTCTAAAAGTAATTCAAGTTTCGAAATAACCATTGTCGTAAAATTATGTTAATTTTGCAATAACAATTTACCCGCCAAACTGGCTTTTCCGGGTCAGGACACCATATATGGTCATTCATTACATTAACACGATTATGAAATGATTTCTAAAAATTAACTTAATTCTTTTAAAAAAGTTCTTTCATTAGTACTCAGAAAATCTTTTCGTTTTAAAAGCGAAAGCTCAATCGACGTATAAATCAAGTTCTGTGCCGAGTTTCGACGGTTCCATAGTCGGGTAGCACGTGCTACACGACTTCACTCTAGCTGTTTGTTTCAGACGCCGTGCTCAGAAACCGGCTACAGTACTGCTGCACGGCGTTTGAAACAGGCCTTACCTGTTTGCCCCCTTTAAAAGTATTTTGGATCAGGGTTTTAAAAAAAAGGGAATATTCCGTATTCACCCATACCAATTATGCGTACGAAGCTATTGACCTGAAGACCAAAATATCGGAGGTAAACCTTGTTTTACTAGCAACCAAAAATTCTCGAAAGCACTGTTACAGTTCGGGATTATGTCTTTTAATTCGCGAAATGAAAATGCGGAGTTTGGCGGTCATAAACTGCATAAAAGTGTGAAGTTTGACGGTCACGGAAATTTTACCAAAAAACTGGCTTATTACAATATCAAAATAACGAAGCTCTAATTTAAAAAATCTTCTAAATATCTTTTTTGAGTTAACCAGTTTCAGATGCAAAACAGTGCGATAGTTTAAAGGGGGGATGGGGGGTTTAAAAACTGCTAAAATACCAGCTGGAGCGAGGATATTCACCCTGGGCGCCAGAAGCGAGTGATTACCAACGACTTGTGTTGCAATAACACTGTAATGGATTGCACACGGAACAGCAGGAGTCACAATCTTGCATTGTTAAACATGCCGATGCATTCTGTCTTCGTGTATCGTTATGCTTATTGTTTATGACATTTTGATTCAGGGAAGTCATAGAAGACGCGCAGGTCTAACCGTTTGCAGATGTTATAGAGCAAAGGCAGCACCTTCTCCTTAGTTGTTTTAAGACCCTGAGTGTGGGGAATGCGAGGTCCGGCCGAGGATCCAATCCCGGCTTCCCGCATTGGAAAATAGTACATTACCAGCTTGGCTAACCAATTCAAGTTAATGGTAATATGATTTTGGAAATATGAATTCTAGTATATGTATTCATCAGCAAAGGCTTCCTTTATTTGCGATTATGAAGAATCGTGGATAACTTCTTGTTTTAAGATTTCTAAGATATACAGATGCCGTACTTATAACTTTTCAATTTCTATTTAGCTTGTTTCTTTTATCAGTTCCACTTGGTTTCATAACTAGTGTATGACTTTGAGTTTTGTCACTGAGGATCGGTCTTGTCATCTAAAACAAAAAAATGAATCACTTGGTAAGACATTCGTACACAGGTTTAGTTCGACTGAAGGACACCCTTTTAAAATTGACGAACGTTTGATTCGACTAAAGAACGCCACATAAATCGCCCGTGGGGTGGGGGGAGGTACTTCGGGGTCAAAAGGGTAGGGATAACCGTCGGAAAAGTCCACCAAATACCTTAAAAATACCAAGGGATAAAACTTTTCCACTGTAAAAAATGCCTCTCATTTTAAAAATTACCAATTGAAAATTGGTTTTTCCCCTGGATAGCTAGCGGGTCGGCGCTAAGTTCCTTCGCGTTGTGCCAAACATGATACACAGTATTGAAGTAAAGGTGCACGCGTAGTAGAACGTGTGCCAAAGGACTTTTGTCTTAACTTCTTGTTCTGTACGCACGTTTGCAAAAATACGGGATTGGAAGCAGTCTAGTAGCTTCGCGTTTTCCAACCCTAAAAACTACCAGGCGTTTTGTTTAACATAGGGTTCCGACTGACGAATCAACGACGGTCATACCTACCACACCCAATATCAGAAGTACCCCCCCTCCGGATAAATCGTTTTTTTACAATTACGAGTCTTGCCTAACTCCCCAAGAGTTCCTATATAGCTAATGGGTTGAGCATCCGATCAGTAATTAATCAGGCCATGGGTTGAAGCCCCGTCTGGGACTACAATTTTTCTGAGTACAATATCAAGTGCATCTAATAAATTTTTGTTAGGCATTCGGTTGTACTTAAATCTTGATCTACTAGGCACTGTTTGGTACAGAACAAGTTGGCAATTGTCAGAGCAAAGATAATGGTGAAACATCGAAGGGCTATTATGAAATCTTTCAACAATATAAAATCATTAAATTTTCAACATCGATTATCGTGTTTCTAGCGTTCTGTTTGGTTTAATGAATCTCGATTGTCTGCTTATCGAATTGACCAATGAAAAGCGATTGTGTAGTGTTACAAAGTTAAAAAATGGACCTGAATAAATTTCAACTGCCATTATCAAATAACGATAGGTTTGGAAAACTCGAGAATTTTAATAAAACAATCATTCCATTAGCGCTTGTTGGGTGAGAGATAATTTGTAGCCGACTCGGCGAAACCCGCCTCTTTGACTATTCACCGTCTCATATATATAACGTGCGCTCTTGGAATAATTGTTAGTAGTATTTACCAGCTTGGCTACGTGCAATTTGATTGGTTTAGAGAAGTAGATGTGAGACAATATTTACTTCCGAAACATTAGATAATGAGACCAAAACAAAATGGCGGGCAGAACCAGTCGCTTCAGGTCCCTTGCGGATCACGGTATTGAAAAAAAATTCTGTTTCACGGCATTTTGTAGTTAACAAGCTGTAGTATGATTAGGCTACTCATGCGTAAGATTTTTTGCTTTATTTCAGATCTTTTTGTTTTGATTTCCACAGACTAGTTGTCTCGTTGGTATATACTAAAATACTTATTCGATTTCGGTGGATAGTGGCTCAATGAATAATTTCTTCAACTATCCACATTAATTGAACATGAATAGGTGCTAAAATAAACAAGGGCCAAAAGACTGTGCTAAAACTGTTTCTGATTGACCGACAATTTTTCTTTTGTGTGCGCGATAACCGCCTTGAACCCACTGCAGCATGTTCTACCCTCGGGAAACAGACAATATGCCCTTAAAGAAATATCACAAATGGCTGACAGCAGGAGGGGTCGAAACTAGACAGTAACTACGTTTTACCTCGTTTTGTATCTGTGTTGTCTGGTGGGTTTTGATTTTGATTTCTGGCCTGGTTGACTTGGCTCTGAAGTTCATCGAAAAGTTCAGGATTTGACTGTTGCATCTGTTCCGCAAACTGTTGCGTTCTGTTAGGAACATCAACATACAATCTCTAACAGGTCTTTTCTGTTACAAATATCAACACACTGGCTCTAGCCTCTTCTGTTACGAATATCAACACACAGGCTATAGCCTCTTCTGTCTATTGTTACAAATGTCAACACACAGGCTATAGCCTCTTCTGTCTTTTGTTACAAATATCAACACACAGGTTATAGCCTCTTCTGTCTATTGTTACAAATGTCAACACACAGGCTACAGCCTTTTCTGCAAACAGTTGGGAGTAAATATTTTTCCCTCCATTAATTTACTCTCATTAAAGAGGAAAAAAAGAAAACTATTTTGTTGCATTCAGTAGTTTCATACTTACGCTTGAAAGAGATTGCCGAGCCCACCACCTCCTCCAGCTCCACCTCCTCCAGCCCCGCCTCCTCCTCCACCAACTTGACCCGACATAAGGTTACCAACCCTGGGACAATAAATAATGCAAACTAAGGCTCTGGGCTAGTACTCAGGCTAGAGATACTTGTCTAACAAACCAAAACATACCCACAAACAGCTCAGTATTAGTTAAACTCAACAACAAAAATTAAAGATAAAATGTAGGTAGTGACAGAAATTTTAATAGAAGATAATGAGATTCTGTTGACCATTCATTCCAATTTACTTGGCACTGCTTAGTAGTTAGTTATCAAATTATTTTCATCAAAACTCAACAATGTAAGATAATTAATTTTTGAGATTCAATTTACCATTGTCATTAGCATTACCTACAACAAAGATGTTCATAAATTATGTTGGGGTTGAAGGGTTTAGCTGTTCAAACAACAAGTTGTTGTTTGTGTATTATAAATTACAATAAAACCAGACTGAAGTCTGTTGATATACATACTAATTAACATATCTTCATAATTACTATCGATTAAAATACCTACTTGGCTATTACTTAAGACAAGATGAATAAGCTTTGCATGATGGGCAGAGCCTTAGTTCAAGAAGGATGGACACTAATAATAATTATGAGTCAGTGAGACTAAAGCCTGATGGTAGTATACAATCCCCTGTTCTGTACAGGCCTGTTGTAAAGATATTCTATACTGCTATCTCCTTTGTTTAATACTGCAGATTCATGTATTGTGTTGTTGTTGATATTTGATTTGTACAAAAGTATACTAACTGTAATATCACAATGTTTTCTGTTGTTGTACTAACATTGATAAAACCAAGAGAATTTAAAAGAGAATGCTATGGAAAACAGGGCCCTCCGAGTAACTTCTGACAATTGAAACAGTTAGAATTTTACAGTGTCACAACCATACACAGAAAAAATTGCAAACTACTACAAATTACTTACATTTGTTGAACCTGAGGGTTAGTCATAAACGACTGTGCCTACAGAAAACAAAAGTTTTTATGTTAACAAACTTTGTAGGTTCCGAAAACTTAAGGTTATTTCTAACTGTCAGCATTTTTTTTGCCATGGATCTAACATGTCTCATTTTTTTTACTGAACATCTGAAAAATCTATCTTGGATTTATATTCAGAAAAACCCAGAAATGACAGGGTACTGGATGAAAATGACAGGGTAATGGCTGAAAACGATAGGGTGCTGGATGAAAAATTACAGGGTGCTGGATGAAAACGATAGGGTGCTGGATGAAAATCACAGGGTGCTGGATGAAAATCACAGGGCACTGGATGAAAATGACAGGTTGCTGGATGAAAATGACAGGGTGCTGGATGAAAATGGCAGGGTGCTGGATGAAAATGACAGGGTGCTGGATAAAATGACAGGGCACCAGTAAAAATGACAGGATGCTGTGCCCTTTCATTTTGGCCAAGCTAACTCGACCACTGTTATTATCTCGAGTTTTAACCATACAAGATTTTGACAAAATTTTTTCACTGCTATTCCTCATATAACAAGATCTATCTACTGAGGTATTTATTATAAGTTTTTCATTTTCATCTATATGCACTTTTTGCCTTATTCTTGATGACTTATCAATCAATGTCTCAACAATTGCAATAAAAATTGTTTAAGTAATTGAGTTTTATTTTACTTTACCATATTCATGATTGCTGGATTACTTAGTAGTGTTGAAAAATCCATTCCTGCCATATTTGGCATACCTAAAAAGAAAAGGGAAAAAAAAGTTAGTAAGAAAGTTGTAAGGTTTATAATTTTTATAACAATAATCAAAAATATTTGTAACATTTTAATGAATAAAAGGTCCTTGTATTTTCAAATTAAAAAAAGCTCTGTGCAAAAGCAGAGCAAGAATTAATATAAATTAAAACAACAACGATTCAACAATCACATTTGCGCACTGCAACGCTGTTTCAAGAAGACAACTTTTCACTCTCTCTAGTGAGGTGCATAATAAACAAACTGGATACTTGTTAAGAGCTAGGTACAATGAGATGTAAAAACTCAAATGATTCTTGATAAAAATTCACAATCATATTTCGTAGTAAAAATTTGTTTGAATGGCAGCAAGCTCTTGCAAGTTCATTTCTTTTGATTAAAGTACATAGTGTATGGTTTATATAAAATTATATAAAATATTTTAGCAATGCAGTTTAAAGTGCTTCATTGTAAATATCAATATAATATAATATATAATATAATATAAATATCATAATCATGTAATTTAAGTAGTTAACAAAAAATTCTAACAAAACCAAGCAACCAATTTCACTAATTTTGTTCACCTGCTGGAACTCCTCCTCCTCCCCCTGGGGGGTGGGATCGCTGTTCTTGCAGTTTTGCCTCCACTTGACTTAAACTTGACTGATAAAAAGTATTTCCTGGTTCAAGCTCAACTGCCTGGTATCAAAATGAAGACAGTTTGCTGTATATACATATATGTATGTACATATATCAATGAATGGCCTTCATGCATGGTGACATTAAAAGTGCGCCAAAGTGAGACTTGGTAGTGAAATGCTAAGCGAGTGTTATACCATGTTTGTTTACTTGAATGTTCGTTATGCTGTACATAGTAAGTATCACCACCAAGTCTCATTTTCAAGCAGGAAAATTCTATAATTGTGACATAATCATGCATAAGGTTTATTCTCACTGGTAAACCTAATATTTTTTCCAAAAAAACAGAGCTGAAAAGTTCTGATCTAAAAAGGAAACTAAGTTTCATATTACTATCTGTGGAAGCAAGTAGATTAACTACCTTTTTGTAACAATCTTTTGCCTGTTGATAGTCTTGTATGCTCTGGTACGATAACCTAGAACAATGTAAAATTAATAGTATGTTAATTATTGGAAACTAACAAGTACAACATTTGATTTTCAAACTCAAGTAAGGCTGTTTAAATCAGACCTCCTTCCTGGGGGAAATGAAAGGGTTGTTCAGGTTCTGGGAATCTATTCAAGTTCAGTGCCAATATGTCACTCTGGCCATTGAGAGGCCTGTTGCTCGGCTAGAATTGTTATGCTTTGAAGCTATAATCTGCACAGTTTTCTTGCCAAAATCCAAATCTATTAGATTTAATACTAGATCTGCAGATGGGCAGATGGGCAAATTGAAAATATGATATTGCCAACTAGCAGACCATTTCACCCCCCCCCCCTTTTTTTGCTGGTAAAATCATTTCTTAACTGACCATTAGCTGCCCCTTGTAATTTGAACACAGAACAGAAAAAACACAAATAATTATAAGTATTTTGTGCTTAGTACAGATCACACTCACCCCATTCTCCCATAAGCCTTTCCATATTTGGTGTCTAGTGAAATGGCTTTTTTACAATCCTCAATGGCTTTATTGTGTTCACCCAGTTTACTGTACGCTGCAGCCCTTTATATCAACAAAAATGATAAAAAATCTTAAGTTCAAATTATGTTAACTTGCAAAAGGACTTAAACACACCAAATGTTGCTAATAAATGTCATGGTCTTAATAATTTTTGACATATTAAATATATTGTGCAGTGGCCACAAATCTGAATGAATCAAAATAATTGTGCAGAGGCCACAAATCTGAACGCCAAATACTAGAATCAAAATAAATTTTGCAGTGGCCACATTTTGAATGCCATTTTTCTTTTCTAAAATAAGGAGATTAGATTCCAACACTTTGAGACCCAATGCTGTGATGAATAAAGGCTACCTATAAACTAATGATTGACCCTCAACAAGGCTAGACAACAAACCGAGGTCTCATAATTAATTGGTACTTGAAACAGTTGAGACAAGCTTATCTAACTACAAAATTAATAGTAACATAAGCCAAGGTTTTTTTCTCATATGTATGTTAACTGTCTTAGATCACCTGATTTATTTCACTATTGGATGAAAAAAAGAAGTACCTGTTACACATGAACACTGCATTCTTATTATCTAGTGTCATGGCTTCCGTGTAGCGTTTAATAGCTTCACCATATTTCTCTTCTTTCATCAACTGGTTACCTTGGGGACAACAAACAAGCAAGGAAACAAATTAATATGTTACAAAAATCTTGAGGAATTTAAACAAAAAAAACTCTTTAATTTCAGGTTTTACAAGCCACCTTTTGAGAGGTTCAGTTACCATCTAAATTGATCTGCTTAAAAACTAAAAATGACATAAAAAAGTTCCTGATACTTTGTCTACATATTAAACACCCACTCCACTATTGCAATAAGTTTATGGTCAAATTTCCATAGTACTCTCAACTCCTGATTAAACATACAAGTACATTAATTTTATTTTTCTGAACAAATTTTCCACCCTATACGGGCCTTAATTGGGTCTATATGATTATTAGTTTTTGGCTCGTGGTTTCCACCCTATTTGAACCTTATCTTGGTCTGTCTGACTGTTAAAATCCAGTGATTTTGTCACTTTCATGTACCTGGGCAAGTTATTTTCTAAATATATTGAGTTAAGACTGTACATATTTTTTCTAAACGAATGTAAAATTTGTGTTTGGAACATTCCACTATTTATCACTATACCACCCAGCTGTACTAAATTATTGACATTTCGAGATGTTTTCATCTTATATTATTATTCCACCCTAGACTAATATTGACTATTCAAGATATTTCTACTTTATGCTATCATTCTGCCCTATACAACTATTAGATTTTTTATATACTGTCCACCCTATGCTACTACTTTGCCCTGTATGCTTATTCAGGAATTAAGAGTAATAGCTTTCAAAATAATACAGTACTGATGTACAAAATTATGATAGCTGAAATGAGTGAAAAATATACAGTCAATCACTATTTTTGAATCACTTTAATTAATCTTTCTGACCTTTTGAGCATATAAGTACATAATAAAGACAAAGTAAAGAAAATATAAGTAGTATTAATTAAACCATAAAGATTCTATTAAGCCATTGTGAAACTTGTTTCATTTCAGGCTACCCAAGAAGGAATAAGCATCTTTAGAACTGCTACAAGGAAAGACATTTGAGTTACATGGACACAACAAACATTGCATACACTAGTACACCACAAGTCAGTACTTTGCATACTAGAATGATGTTAGTGAATAAACCTTCATTTTTCAATTCTTCTGCCCTCACTCGGTCCTCAGCTGTAGTTTCTTCTGCTGTGCTGCCCCCACTGGTCTGTTGGAGTAGTTGACAATGACAGACACTTATCAATTACAAAGGCTATACCCTTTATCAAGCCATGTCTCTTTAAGGCTGTGCTAATCTCTGGTTTTAATAGTGGTGATAAGTTTAAAGTCTTTTACTCCCTCTGCCACTATCAAAACAAATCTAACTATTTCCAACAGTGATATATTCTTACCGTGATAACAACACTATCAAAGATTTCTTGTAGAGTTCTGTCAGCCTTTAGTTCTTGCTTTTGAGCTGCATCTTCCATATTAATATTGTACACTTGCTCAAGACACTGTACAGCAACTGGAAGAAAACATAACAAGTTTGAACAAGTAAAATAAAACTGATTTCTACTCTCCTATTAACCAATAAACATTATTAAAATTAACTTGTTTTTGGATCCAGGGTCCATCAAATGCATGCATTTTTTATTTTTAAAAAATTAAAAAACCCAGTTTTGATCTTTAAAAAAAGACTCACAGTTTCCTCTTGTTGCCTTAAATTATGTGCTGTATGTTTATGTATACTTGCCGTAAAGTTAGTTCCTTATTGCAATACCTTAGGCTTAGTTTTTGTTATTTCAGTTTCAAATTTTTGAAAACACAGAAAGTGAAAAGTTAGAAATAAACAAATTTACATGTAGGGGGGAAGGGG
>JAOBAT010090416.1:0-10649 GCA_026413305.1 Hydrozoanthus tunicans
CCCCCCTCCCCCCCCCCCCTCTCCCCCCTGTCCTACGGGCCTGTCCTAACAGACCCCTGAACCTTTCTGGTCCAAGCCAAGCATACGCATAGCACGTGCTGATCATGTGATATCTTGACTAACTTATAAGATCCAAACCAAGGAGCAATGTTTGATAACAACTCATGAACTGGCAAAACCACAAACAGTTCGAAATAAGTGACGTCACTCGAATTTGATTTCTAACTGTCACTCTGTAGTCTAAGCTGAGTTTAAAAATCGATCAGAATTGTTTTATTATTTTTTTTTATAGATACTTGGCAAAAACACGATAAAGACGTTCAAGTATTTTTCTCACCTTGTGCAAATTGTGGTACTTGTTGTCTTATAGATGGGTTTTAGGACAGGTTTCTGTTGTGCATTCCTTATGTGGCTTCGCATCACTACACAAAAGTTGATAAGGTTGCCCGCTAGCTCGCTGAACAGGGTCGGCCTCAGAAAACGGACAAAATCTCACATTCTACACATCATACAGCAACCAGCTCCATACAGCTAACTGAAAAGATATCTGACAAAAATATGAAAAATCATTGTGATCCAACACATAGTGGCCACATAATACTGCCACAGCTGTGCTTCTGAAAACTAGAGCCGAACTGATTTCGGCTTTCACCATATGATCCGGGGACTTTTGTCAAACTCTTCCCAAATAGCGCACCCAAGGCAAAATTTGAAACTTCAACTTCAACGATGAATAACGCTTTACGGTGTATCAATTTGAAGCTATTTTTGAGTCAATTTTTCAGATATTCTTTTCCTAGATGTTAGGAGACTGGGCCCCATGACACTGTTGCGCATGCGTTAGAGCTGATGCAACCTTTTTCAATTCCATGTGAAAGCGATATTAACCGGGAATAATTTCGATTTATTTTCTAACTTTCATAAAAAGAATAAGTTCTGTTATCAGACAGGAAAAAGCATGGCAGACGTTGAGGCAGTGAGTATTGCGCTAAACGATGAACACTTTGCTATTATAAAATTGCGATGTATAACTCTTACTTCCGTTCTTCTTATGACTGTAAAAATATCACGTTTTAAAATGCCTCATTTCAGATTTTCGATCCCACAATGAAAAAGAAAAAGAAGAAGAAGAAAATTCCAATCGATTTGGATGCGTTAGACGACTCAGGTACAGGGCCAGCCGTGCAAAAAGATCAAGAATCCGAAGCGAACAAGGACTCGCATGTTGTTGACAACAAGACAGTGGACGATGGTAAGTGTCGATCGCGCTGCTAACATTTTTTGCTCAAATTTTGTGTGTGTATGTTCCTGTGGAAAGTGGTTGGTGTTTTGTCTTTGCGTTGTGGTACGTTTCAAATTTTTTTCTGTCCTCTCTGTTTACTTCCCTTTTATCAGTCTATTTTTATTAACTCGTTAATTCTCATAGAAACACAGTATTTGTTAGTAACTGAAGGTTGGTAGACGACGCAATATGTGGATGGTTTGTTTAACGCATTCATTGGTTTTGAAGCTTCCAATATCATAGAACTACATGCTAATTGTAAAAGCACTCTAGTTCCTTTATTATACGTCTACAATAATTGGCCCTTTTTGTGTCCGAGCTATATGCAAAATGTGCAGAAATTTTGGTTTGAGCTTCTAGAAAAAGATATACTTGACAGCACTAAATATAAATTCGTAAAAATCTGTTTTATTTGTTGATTGATTGGCTCATACATCACCCTTAAACTACCAGGGTGATAGAATGATGAAGAAAACTGGCCAAAAGCCATTGGTTTTTACTATACATGACAAACTTGTTGTTTTGCAAGTTTTGAGAAGTTATACCATGTCCTACTAATACTCTACTTTCCTTCATTTATTCATTTAATGGGAAAATCAAAATGAGTGACAATTAAGCAAGCCCAGAGGGTAGTGGTAGTGCTAGTAGTCGTGGCTTGTACTTCTCCTTGAATTCCTGGAAAACTCCTTGAAATTTTAGATTTCCTTCCAGGGTCCTTTAAAACCCCTTTAAAAACAGTTAATTTCCCTGTACTCTGGGAAATTTGTGCAAATTGTATTTCAACTCTACAACAAAAATCCAAAACCTCGTGAAGTATCTTGCTCACAATTGTAAATTTTGTGTTAAGACTAAAGCCATAGCTACACGGTGCAACATTGCCTGCAACAGTGCTTGCAACAAGAGAATTTCACAGTGTAGTCACCTTTGAAATCCTTGCACGCAATGTTGTCCGAAGTAGAAACTGTTCCTACTCCTGCAAAATTGCATGCAGCGGTTTCATGAGTGGCTACTTGAAGGGTTTCAGTTAGGCGCAGTGCAGCATGCAGTGTCGTACAATGTAGTTACGGGTTAAATTTGACACTCATCTTTGCTTTCTAATCTCTGCAGACATTGACCTATCAGATGACTTTTCATCCTTAAAAAAGAAGAAAAAGAAAAAGAAGATAGGAAGCCCATTTGATATGGAAGCAGTTGAAGAGACTCTTCCCGTAAGTGTTTTGTTTGTTTTCCTGTGTTGCAAATTCGTTATATGTTGCAAATATATTGCCGTACCATTAATATGACAATAAATTATTTAATCAGAACTTTGTAGTGTTTTATTATGATGAAGATGATAACAAGATTTAAAAAGACAACTTACTTGGTCTAAATAAAATTTTTGTTAAGCCTGTGTCCATTTTAGCTGCTCTTACATGATAATTCTGTAAATAAATCTTCTAATAGCAAGCAATAATTTGTTTTGATCAGTTCCACAGTTTAGATTTCTCACATGCTGCCATATAGAACTGTGCTGCGGTTCTTATACAGTGCCAGGCCCCCTCTCGTTCATTGCTATTGTAATGATTGAAAGATGAAACTAGCACTGCAACCAAAACTTGTCACTTTTCAAAATGGCACATGCGAGAACTTAAACCCAAGAGGTGAACAAAAAAACACTTGTTGTAAGTTATATGTTCAGAATTATCAAACTAGAGATGTTGAAATGAAGGCAGACTTAACTGAAGTTTTTTTTTGAAACCAAGAATATTATATAGCTGAGCAGGGCTCAGGTGACTGAAGTTACCAAAAATGAATGCTGTCTAGGTCTACTAGAGTTTGAGAACTTGTAGCCAGCTGGAAGTACTACAAGTCCCTATCAAGCTTAATTTTTTATTTTTTTGATTAAAACTGTTGTTATCTGTGAAATCAAAACTTGAATAACCAAGGAAAATTTCCACCTCTAAGTATGCTTTTTAGTAAAAAAAGATAGGAATGTGAGTTATTTATTTTGTTTAAAAATGTCATAAAATTTTTTATTTCAAACTATTTCAAGGGAATAATTCATCAGTTAAAGTGACTACTGTAGCCAGAATTGAATTTTCTGAGATGAAAAAGATTGTTGCTGCTTTATGCCTCATGCTATGTCATATTCCTCCTGCTACATCATCATTGCATGCTTGTAAAAATGTAACAGGAACAGTGAGTAAAGGTTTTCTTTTTGAAAATTACTATTAATAAAGGGTTCTTCTTTTCATCTGGAACATAGAAAAATAAACTTGATAAGGGCTTTAATGTTTCTTATAAAATCATTGGTAAACAATGTGAGAAACAAATGATTTCTTGGGTAAACAAAAGCAATTATTCTTGCATACACAACTACAGGCACACACATGGTTTGGGTTACTCATTGAAAATATGTGCTCAGGCTACCAAAGTGTCCCTCTTGTAGCAACTGAGCTGGCTACTATGAAAAGAAAGTTGGTTTTGAGCCCTGCCAAGGATCTCTCAAATAGTAATTCACAACAGCAGCAGTATCAACAAAATACTGACAACAATGTTAAGAACAATAGTGAAAACAAACTTTAAGTATACATGTACTCTTTTGATATTTTTCAGTATTGAATTACACTGGAAAGGCTCAATTATACTTGTAACATAACTGCATGTAGATAGAAAAATGTAGAATTAAGGATTAGATTAAATTATTGTTTCTGGGAAAAGCATGGTTGAGGATCTCTATTAAACTTGCTATCTGTAGGTGTATGTGACCCCTAGTTGAGAAGTCACACAATAGTGGTAACGACAGCAACAATACATTTATTTGTACTTAGATATATGTATACTTTTTGATGTATGTCAAGCGGGAATAGACAAGAAGTCAACCAGTGACTCGGCTCTCCATGTGAGTCTCTGTAGCTCAGTGGGTAGAGCATCTGACCGGTAATCAGGGGGTTGCTGATTCAATTCCTGTCAGTCACTCAGAATTTTTTCTGAGCTTTCTTTTCTTACATTTGGTGCCTTTTTAGATTCTTTAATGGAGTTCCATGGTTTTGTACCAGAAAATCTGATATTGAAAACTCTGAAGTTAGTACCAAACCCAAATATGAAAACATTCATGATCTAAGCTCCTTTAGTGCTAAGAGTTTTTGCAGTGCTCAACACTCTTGCATGACTGTGTTTAGGAGGCTGGAAACACCAAAGTGGAGGGTGGTGACAATCGAGAGACTTCATCAGAGCCCAAGACAATTATGGATGATCTAGAATTAGACTTCACAATGAAAAAGAAAAAAAAGAAAAAGAAGGTAATTTTATTTGAAGTACTTGATAGTTGTGTAATTGTGTTTGAGAGAGAAAAATATTGCATTTGGAGCTAGTTTGTTTAATGTCAGTAATTGCCAAAACTAACATTACTCTCGAAAAATTAAGGTAAATTCAGTTTCAGATTTGTCACCCAACTAATCCTGGTGCCAGCACCGGTGAATTAAAGAATAACGTGTGCACTAGTTTAGTTGTTACAATAGCATTTTGTGAAGTGGGAGATCATGGTGCCAATACTAGTAAACTGAAGAATATTGCTCTGGTTTATTTGTTATAGCAGCTTTGTAATGTGGGAGATCATGGAAAAAATGTGAATGGGAGATTATTTACAACAATCACAACTGGTCTCGTGTACTTCTCAAGTTGAAAATGTAGTATTATGGTGAAAAAAACTTGTTTTGTAAAATTCTTTCTCTTAAGTCAGTAATAGTTTGGCTCTTGAAAACTGCCAGATTTTCATCTCTTTTTCCCAATGCAAGCATAATTGGGATAGTTAGAGTTCCAACCAATAGCTGTATCATGGCTGTACCACCATGTATATACCATCTAGGTTATACCATCATAGTTGTGCCTTTGTGGTTGTACCAACTTGGTTGTATCACCATGGTTACAAGTACCTTATCATGGTCGTACCACCATAGTTATATCATCATGGTTGAACCAGTGTCTGCAGGTTCTTTTTTATAGATAATTATTTATTTTTATGGTAGTTAATTTGGGAAAAGTCTGGAAAGTTGTGTTTGGCAATTATGCGTTCACAAACAAGACTCCACTTTGTAGATTGTGGCCACTACACTGACTGGTTCAAGTGAAAGCTGTGATTGCAATGTGATGTATTTTTTAAGTCCTGACAATTATTTTTGTGTACTAAAATTGACAGCAAGGTCAAGGTGAAAAGGAAAGTGAGAGTATGGCCATGGAGACCAATGAAAATGGAGGTGTCGATTCTGATGGTGGTGATGGTGAGTTACAAAAGGTCTGTCCGGGAGAATATTTTGCCCAAGGTCTTTCACTGTACAGACCGAGCGAAGCAAGGTTTGTACGAAAGGCCGAGGGCAAAATATTCTCCTGGACAGACCGAGCAAACGAGGTTATTAAGATTTTTATTAAATGGCTCATTAGTTTGATTAAAAAGCATTTATTTCTTGTAAAAATATTCTCCACAATGTTCATTGAACTTCAATTTTCGCAACGTCCACAAACTTGACGACTTTCTCCATTCGCTAAAAGTTTCCATTAACTGCTTTACCTTTCTGGTTATTATTTTCAGTTGACTTCTCTTGTAGAACTTTTCTCGGGTCAATCTTCAATACTTGTAATTTCGAGTGGATAATAAAATTTACTGGACATTGTTTTGACTTTTGAAGTCTGTAACCCAAAAAAAGTCTGTATGGTAGCTTATTGACCTAAGTTCAGCCAATCAGAATGCTGGAAATTTGGTTATTGACCAAAAATCAGAGTTACCATTTAATAAAAAATGTTACAAGTGAATAGAGTTAATTTTAAGCACCATTAACACTTTTTAACACTGCTGTCAGTTCTGGTTTGATTTTTGTGCCAAATTTTAATTTAATTCAAACTGTTTTAAAAACTGACTCATCTTAATCATTTACATTGTTTTGAAACTAGGTGCATGAGCTTGAAATAGAAACTTGTTTTTAGGGTTTTTCATTCACTAGGTATGAAAATTTTATCAAGGAAAGGTAAGGCTATATAATTATAAGGAAAAATTTGGAAACATGCAGATTGGTTATGATTATAGTTTCATCATGTTAGTGAATGAAAATCACTGGTGTGAATGTAAATTTATGTGTTAATGAATGTGAAAACTTTCAGTTATCATTATTGTTTTGCTTGTGTTTAAAAATCAAACCTTGCTCCACAGCTGATGCCAATGATGATATTGATATTGGACCAGCCTGGGCCAACAGAGATTACACTTATGATGAGGTATAATCAAACACCATAACCCTGGTTCTGTTATCTGTTTTTTTTTTGTTAATTTTTTTTTTCCTGCTTTCATACTTTATTGATATTTCCTTTACATTATTTACATTGTATTCTTGTAAATAAATGTATATTTTTTTTGTAAGTACTCAGTGCTAAATAAATTCCACTAATGTATAATTACGTTTTTCTGATCCTAGTTTCCTAAGGTTCTTACAATGTTACTGAGTGAAATAATAAAACAAAAACAACTTCAACTATTAGTTAGAAACACTAAATAAAATTATATGTGTGATTTCTTTTTCTTTGTTTCTCTCTAACCTTTGCGTTTATATCTAGACTTTAACAGGCTGAAGTTACAAAAATTTAAAAAAAAAACAATATGATGCAAGAAAAAGTGGTAAAACAAATTAATAATAAGTTTCCTGGTTTTACAAGATCTATAGATAACTTGTAAGTCGGTCAGTATCCTTCACTTGACTGAAAATTAGAAAAAGAAAAATTCTAATTTAACATCTTTTTGACACAATTTCAGTGGCTTTTCTGATAGAGAGTACCAGAATTTTTCAAATCGTGTACAAAATTCTTTCAAAACTTTACTCAAATAAAAAAGGTTATTAAGAGTTTCAGGAAACACATTACAAAAGGTACAGAGACCACAGGAATTGTACCCAATTTTTACGAAACGGGAATTTGTAAAGTTGTATTGTTTAATATTTTGAATTGGAAGCTTTTAAGAAAATTAATGTCTCTGAACTATTCTTTTAAAGTTAAATACTTAAATTGTTACACAGTTTATACAATGTTTAGTGATTATCTACATGGCAGATTACCTGCACCACTGCCAATTTGAACAATGGAAAAAGTAATCCTCTATCTATTCACAATCTCCTCACTTTTAATAGACAAGTTTCATATCCAATTTAGTGAAGTTTTCTACTTTGCTTGGATGCACTTTAGTGTTGCATTGTGCTATCGCAATCGTTCAGTGCCATTTTAAAGAATGCACTCTCTAAGTCAAGACGTTACTTGACTAGTTCAGTGACTCTTGTAAGTGTTTTATTTTACACAAATGCTGGAAATCGCTTTTCTAGTTGTGCTGTGTCAAGAATGAAATAAATCCAAAAGTTTCAGCATGATCATGAATCAGATGCCTTTAGAAGGTGGAAATGCATGAAGTTGTGAAGTTGATGTGAACAATTATAACAACATCCTATTTACTGTACGAGTAAAATACATACCAAATGATCTAGAAATTATCACAGTACCAGACCTCCCTATTACTTGCAGCAATATCTAAATACAGAATGGTTAACATGTTACCTGCAGGTAATCACCTGGAAATTACTGTAATCCATAACTCCCCCTTAAAGCCTACAGAATTGATTGTGTTAAAATCAAGTAAATACCTGATTTTCAGTTGCTGACCAGAGTGTTTGACATCATGAGGGCAAAGAACCCAGACATGGTGGCAGGTGAAAAAAGGAAGTTTGTGATGAAACCACCACAGGTTGTTAGAATTGGATCTAAAAAAACATCATTTGCCAATTTTACAGATATCTGCAGAATGTAAGTGACCAAATGTAACACTGTTTTTGAAATAAGAAAACTGGCCCTTAGAGGAATGCATTTTTCATTGGTGGCAGAAGCAAAAAAAAAAGATCTTGAAGGCACAGTGGAAATTGTAACATTTCATTATAAAATCTGAAATTGCTATTCAGATGCTGTTGTTAGCCAGAAGGTTGTTGGGAGACCTTTTCCCCCCCCTCTCTAACCAAATTATTAGGGGAGCAGTTCTCCCCCCCCCTTTTTTTCCCCCAATTCTGCAGCCCATGTTTTTTTTGTCTTATGTTGATGAGTGATTTAATGGACAAGTATTCATGTGACATTCATTTGGCTTTGCCCAGCTTTTGTTTGTTAAACAATGAAGTTAATGCTTCACTACCATAACTTTTTCCTGGTTTCTGTTTATTCTAAAAGTGTACATGCTTTGCTTATATGATCTTTGATTTTGTTTAGTGTTTTCTGTGGTATTTCTACTGGTGTTTCTGTTATTGAGAAAGCTACCTAAGATCTCACAATTCTGTATGGGCAGACTTTTTACACTGGTTGTTTTTAGCCATAAGCAGAAAATCAGTTCAGCAGATTACCTGCACTAACAGATTATCACTCCTCAAAACAAAACAAAAAACAAGCCTAAGAGTTTAAGAACTCACAAATTTGAAGAGAAATAAATTTATAATGGTCTTCAGGATGGTCAGTGCATGCAGAGAACCAAGATAGAATGTTCTTTTTTCTCTAGTACCAATCAGGCTGAATGTTTTTATCCATACTTTGCTTAACTTTGATTTGAAAAGGATGACATCCCAATATAATTTATGTACTAATGTCTAGATGCAATCATCCTGCAGTTTAAACAGAAATAAAAAATATTATTGATAACATTCTGCAACCTGCTGGTGACAAACTTGTCACTTGTGCCATGTTTTCGTGTCTGTAAGCAAAATAAACATCAGAGCTTCATGGTTAAGTTTAAAAAATGGTTTGCAGTTGCGGTTTTTTACTGTATCAAAGGTATTTATCGAAATAGTGATTCAAGTCATGCACACAAAGCTTTGTTGGCTTTTTTCTTCGTTTATTTGAGATGTTTATGTACTTGTGTTTCACCACATATTCTGCTCAAATTTTGGGTTTCAAAGTGTTTTAGCAACCTTAATTACTGGGGTTGACTTGTGCACTATATTTTATATTATCTTATACTGTCACTAGTTTAACTTGTTACCAGAAAATATTGTATAGATACGTAGGTAATTATAGTTTGAACTTAAAGCATAAAATAAAACCGTAGTGGTAAGATCAGTTGTTCTGTTTAGAAAGTTAAAGATAAAAGTTGAATTGTAGCTCACCTGAAATATATTGACGATACTTGTCAGGAGCATTTTTTGCAATCATAATTATTATGTTTATGCTTTCCCTACAGATTACACCGACAACAGAAACACTTGTTACAGTTTTTGTTAGCTGAGTTAGGAACAAGGTACCTAATCTTTGTTTTAGCGAAAAGATTGTGGAGAACCCTTTGTGCAGTACCTGTGATAAATGAGTTTAAAGGCTAGGCTTACAGCTTGAGGAATTTTGAAGCTATTCTGGCGTTTTTTACTCTTTGTTTCATGCTGGGTTAGATTCTTATAGTGGAGAGGTTGGCGCAGTGGTAAGATCTCTGCCTCCAAATCCTGAGGTCCCCGGTTCAATCCCCGGCCTAGTCCACGGTTGAATATTTTGGTTACCTTCTTTCCCGCTAAAGGCAACTCAGCTTTCCATCCTTCCGGGGTCAGTAAATGAGTACCAGCATACATGGACTGGTTTGAAGCGGCTGCCTATTGCGCCTTTATATGCTTCCAGTCTGCTGGGGGTGAACTGATCATTGTAAAGCACCTTTGAGCATTCATTTGGAAAAGGCGCTATATAAATGTACCACTTTACTCACTTTACTTCTTGACTTTTATAAATGTCGAGGGCTTTACAATGTCATATAGCCAGAAACCATACAATAAAAAAATGTGTATATAAAGTGTTTGGTCACCAGTTAGCAAAGAGCTAATATTTAATTAGCAAAAATCTCAACATTTTGTATGCATAACACTACAATGCTAACTGCTAACAACTTGTAAGGTTGTTTTATGATCATGTTGTCTAGATTTTGCTAGTTGTATATGGTAAATTTAGTGTTTCTCCTGTACAGTGGTTCAGTTGACGGCAACAACCAGCTGATTATTAAAGGACGATTCCAGCAGAAACAAATAGAAAATGTTTTGAGAAGATATATCAGTAAGTGCAGTGCCTTTGTGCCATTTTACACGTATTTCCTTCCACTTTTCATTATGTTTGTCCAGTGATAATCAATAGGGACATTTAGCAATAAGGACGGCAAAATCGATGATGACGACTTACAAAAACCAATTTTTTGCTTTCCTTTTTCGACCATTTCTGGCTTGTTTTCCCCCTATTTTGTCCTAGCGGCATTTTGTGAACAGTGTGTATCCAGGGGAAGATCTTAGATGATTTTGTTGTAGTACCAGGTGTATCCAGGGGAAGATCTTAGATGATTTTGTTGTAGTACCAG
>JAOBAT010090416.1:11184-41096 GCA_026413305.1 Hydrozoanthus tunicans
TTTGGTTGTAGTACCATGTGTAGCCAGGGGAAGGTCTTAGATGATTTGGTTGTAGTACCATGTGTAGCCAGGGGAAGGTCTTAGATGATTTGGTTGTAGTACCATGTGTAGCCAGGGGAAGATCTTAGATGATTTGGGTGTATCACAACTAGCTGGGGTGTTTTGTAACTGATTTAGCCTGGAGAGCCCCTTAGGGGTAGTATTTGCTTTAAGTTTAGCCAAGGGAAGATCATGGATGTTTTGTTCATATCAGCAATAACCAGGAAATGCCCACAAGGATTTTGGTTTTATTAGAGATACTGGTATATAATATTGTTTAAAATAATACTTTGCAGAAGAGTATGTGACTTGCCATACGTGCCGCTCCCCTGACACCATGTTACACAAGGAAACTCGGCTGTTTTTTCTGCAGTGTGAAACCTGTGGTTCCAGATGTTCTGTGGCTAGCATCAAATCTGGATTCCAGGCCATTACTGGCAAGAGAGCTGCTCTCAAGAATAAGCAACAATAGACTACGTATTGGTCTTTTGCTTGTCTTGTGGCACATATCGGTACGGCAAAGAATATCTGTGATGCAAGAATGAAGGGAAGAATTTTGCCAGGAAAGAAGAAAAGCTCTTGTGGCGCCGTATTGGTGTGAAAACGTCCGTGTAAGAGTTGTCTCGTTGAATCCTTGGATAAAGGAAAAGCCTGTATATCATTTCTGTGCTATTGTTAATTTGATTACTGCTCGTATTTCCAATGCCAATACAATTATTTTCTGTAATGAATAAGTGACTGATGACATGAAATCATCATTTGTATGTCCAAGGTATGAAATGAACATTTATATGTCCAAGCTTTGTTTGCTGTCAGGCAATTGAAACAACCAAGAAGACAACCTACTGAATGTTGTTGTGGTGTTTGTCACTGGTATACCAAGAACGTAAAATGGTTGTGGTTATTGCCACGTTCAGAAGTTTCATAGGAGTCCTTGGTACTTAATTTACAAAGTCTTAAAATTCTTCACAATTTTGAAAAGGAGTAGCATGTCTTGCTGCAAGTAATGATTTAACTGTCAAAATATCTAAATGTTTACCGAAGTTAATCACAAACAGTTTCGTTTTATGGCTCAGTAAGAATTTCGCACACATTGTGATTAGTAAATCGGAGGCCCGTTAGCTACCGTGCGAACCTCGTTTTACCACGTAGTGTGGAATAAAATCTTGAGCACGCAAGTTATTATCACACGTCACTCTTGGTCAAAAAGAAGTTTACCACAGCAGTTAAAATAGTCTCATCTTACTGTGGTATGAAAATTAAGGTTATTAGTCCGAGATTCAGGATGCGTTTGTTTGGGCCAATTCTGGAACAGGAATACATGGAATAAAAACTTCGTCCGATTCGTGCTGCTGTTTTTACTGCAAAGTTACGAATAGAACATTTGTCGATGATTTAACTCATTTGGTATAAAATTTAACCGCCCTGACGATCTGGCGGAAATTTAAAAATCTTACTAATCCGGAATACTTGGAATAGGCTCAAACGAAAGCCCCCTCAATTGCATTCCCCTGTTGGTGCTTTCGTTGCACTGAAGACAAAGTTTTTTTTTTTCATTATTACTACTGCTAATTTTGTAACACTACCGCTGTAGCTTTATTAACACTGTGTATCTTAATTACTTTCTTCGCATTTAGTAATAAAAATTTTTAGTTTACAATTTTTAGTTTACTTCTTTTACTGAAATGTATAGTAATAATACGAATAATATGAATAGTACAGCAGAGGGGTTGGCGCAGTGGTCTCTGCTTCCCAATCCTGAGGTCCCCGGTTCGATCCCCGGCCTGGTCGAGGGTTTAATATTTGGTTGACCTTCTTTCTAAAGGCCACTCAGCTTTCCATCCTTCCGGGGTCGGTAAAATGAGTACCAGTATACGTGGACCGCTTTGAAGCGGCTGCCAATTGCGCCTATATATGCATCCGGTCCTCTTGGGATAAACTGATCATTGTAAAGCGCCTTTGAGCATTAATATGGAAAGAACGCTTTATAAATGCACCACTTTACCTTTTTTTAATGTAACTAAATTAAGTTCAGGTATGAAACATATAGAACACTTTTTCTTGACCCAGTGAAGGTGAGCAGCACCATAAATTTCAAGGCCTTTATCATGAATAATAATTTCAACTTTAGCATAAACCATCCTCGTAAACCCAAACCCAGAGGGTAAACACTAGGTGAAAATGGTAATTAGTGCTTTGAACTTGCTATAGCCAAAGTAAGCTAGCTAGTTGAGAAAAAAAAAATTATGCAAACTTAACAGATCATTTTGCTAAAACTTTCAAACTAGCCTCTTCAAATATTGTCTTAACCAAGCACATTTTTGACAAAAAGAGTATTGATTGATTTGTAAAACGATAACATTTTTTGCCATAAGTGTTGTGGTAGACTAACAGCTTTAAAGCTTTCTTTGAAACTTTGTTTTTACTTGATCACTTCATTTTTTAAAATGGAAGTTGTATTTAGCAGGGCTTTTTTGTTCTAGTCTTTTATTTTCACATTTTTAAGTTAAACATCCTTGAAAGCTGGGTTACCTGTCAGCCATGCAGCCAACTTTTGTAATGGCATTTTTTCAAACGGAAAAATTGTCCAGGAAAATTGTAAAATCAAGCAGCTACACGTTTATTATATATATCTGCAATTAGATTTCTTGGTGTAGCATCGGTTAGTTGGTTGCAAATTTTTTTTCATAACATTGCTCCTATATTGAAACACGAAGTCAAATTATTTCCTTACTTATTGTGGCAGCGCACGAACGAGATTTACCGCAAAAACTGTTCATTACGCCCAAGTGTATTTGGTAGTTTGGTTCGGTCCCCGCCTCCGAGTCTTCGTACGTAACGAGCATGTGCAGAAAAACACCTGGAACTCGTGGTGTGTGTTTAGTTGAATGTAAAGGGGAAATTGAAATGTGTTTTCATTTGTCCGATTCGTGTGGAGTCCACGTTAGGCAAGGAACAAAGGTAGTGATGAACTTGGCTCCTCGACTTCACCGGTTGGTTGGTGCTAATGGTCTTTATAGGGGCTCTGTCCGTGACTATTGTTATTGAGCAACCTGCATTGTTAAAGTCCCTATCAAGCTTAATTTTTTACTTTTTGGATTAAAACTGTTGTCATCTGTGAACTCAAAATTCGAAAAACCAAGAAAATTTCCACGTCTAAGTATGCTTTTTTATTTTAATCAAAAAGAGATCGGAACGTAAGTCTCGACCGAGCAGGCCGGGGACTGGTAACCTCTGACGTAACAGCTGTGAGTTGTATGGTTTTTATTTAAAAAATTTCATTTATATTAAAAAATGTCATCAAAGTTGTGTTTCAAACAATTTTAAGAGAATAATTCATAGGTTATAGTTATAAGAATGTGACTATTGTAGCCAGAATCCAACGTTTTGAGGTAAAAAAGATTGTCTCTGCTTCACGCCTTGTACTACGTCATGTGCCTCCTGCTACGTCATCATTGCACGCTTCAAGTCTAAAAAATGTAACAGGAACGGCGAGAAAAGGTTTAATTTTCGAAAGTTACTTTTGTTAAAGGGTTCTACTTTTCATCTGGAACTTAAAAAAATAAGCTTGATAGGGACTTTAATAACGTACCCTTGGGGAATATTTGAAATATATTGTAATTAATGTAAAATGCTAGTCTTTAAAACGTTAGCGTACTTTGTGACATTTGGCAGTAAACAGTCTTTGCCGGTAGCGGGAAAGTTCATAACACAAGTATGTGTTAGGGAACATGCACTACATGACGTTGAGTTTACCTGATTGAAGGCCAGGGACGAGACTTAATAGGGCGAGCTTCTGCTACTGCTTTGGATGTTTTGAAGCTCACCTGTTGCGCAGCCAATACGACATATTCCATAAATATACCCGAGATAACGCGCGCTCTGATTGGCTATAGCTCCGTTTTCTATTACATTTTTGCGAAAAGAATGTAATTAACACTCTATTGTTTGTATAAACGCGGTAATGATTGTCAACAAAATTGTATTGGTTGTTCATTGATGCTATTGACTGTTTAGCCATGGTTTAAAATTGTATTGAATATATTGGTCACTAAAATGAATGCCCGATAACGCAAAAGGATATTCTTTCGATGTTATTGAATTTGCAGTGCGTGCAAATGAAAGTTGCTTTGACGAATTTGAATTTCGCAAGACGTTAGTGAAAGTCTTGAAACTTAATTGAATGTTTACAATTATGCAGATATCCTTGTGGAGGGTGCAATTCGCGCAATTGAATGCCGATTGGCGCAAATGAAGGTATTTTCGCATTATTGTATGACTTTTCGTGCAAATGATTGCGTATTTTCTCTAAATGACAGCAAAAGGTGTACTGAATAGAAACTACGGTATGACGTCACACAACGCAAGAAAACTGTGTGGACTTTGGGGTAATTAAACAGCCTCCTTGGTGTTTCTTGACAAAAATAGAAAACACTATGACGTAGCGGACATTCGAAAAGTAGAGAGCAACCTTGGGCTTCACCTCGTTTTTTTCTCAACACGTTTTTCGTGTTCTGCTACGCCATAGCTCTTGGACTTTACCAGTTGTAATTAAACCCGAAAGCCTCAAGTGGAAATGTAAGATTCTGTCGAGATATACGACAAGCCAATCTAGCGGTTAAGCGTTGGCACAGCCCAGTTTCCACAATTGTTAAGGTTTTATAACATTTAAATCGAAGAAAGTCTTTAGTAACTTATTAGACCTGTTCGTTCCCATTGGGATGTGAGAGTTGATTTGCGTTGTTCCCGTTAGGACGCGAGAGCTCGGAATATACCTTCTTTAAACGACCACTACAGCAATCAGAAAAGACAACATCAGCCCTAACAAGAATCATTGTAACTGGTGGCCTACCCTGGTCGTTAGTAACTGAAAATAGACCTCAATTCGTCGGTAAATCAGTTTCAGAAATTTATGCAGGACAATAAGATCGAGCATCGCAGAGGCACCAGGCACTTTAGTGGACTCAAGCTAACGGAGACGATCGTGGAATGTTAAAGCAGAAGGACGAAAATTGAAGTATGTGAGGTACTGACAAGTTATTTTGCTTCGCTCTCGCACGTAAGTTCTTTCTAGCTCGGGAAATTTTGATCAATATTCTTTATTATTGAATAAAGAATCAAAATTTCCTCAGCAAGAAAAACTTACGGGTAAGAGTGAAGAAAGAGACTGTAACAGCGAGAGGAATAAGAGAGAAGTTAAAAGCAGATGTTTAAGAAATTTCGTTGAAAACAATTTCGAAGTTGATGAAGGAGCTTCACGAGAAAAAAAGTTCAATGCTAAATTGGCTATTTGCATTATTGCGGTGTTTTACAACTACCAGAAACCTTTACGACCTCTACTTTGTTCGAAAACTTAAATTTTTATTTGAAAACTCGCAGAGGAATAACATCTGAATAACAAAACAACTTAACTCAAAAGGATTGTGGTAGTTTTAGTAAAATCATGCCAATACTGCAAATTGCCACTTATTAATTGCCAGTGGTAATGCAAGATGTTTGTCAGTTAAAATGCGTTACTTTTTTGCAAGACTCTTGAACATAAACTTCTGTCTCTTTCATTATCAGTCCAATACAAGGTCTAGGAAACTTTACCAAGATTAAATAAAATCAAAATCTCTTGGTTAACTTTCTATCCATAACAATATTTCAAAAACAAAATAAACCACTGTCCAGCCTGTACAAACTTCTTTTAAAAACAGTTTTATTGAACAAAGTTGTAGTTTTTGGTGACATATATTTCAGTAAAAAGTGAAAATATATACAAGGAATCCATTAAATTGGTACACTATATAAAAAAAATTATTGACAACTTTTAATGACAAATATTCACAAACAAAGTAAGTAGTTCCCACAAAAAAAAAACTTAACAGCAAATGTAATAATATTCAAAGTGTTACAATACAAAGTTTTAACAAAAATGTAAGGAAAGAAATGAGGTACAGCGAAAAAAGGAGAAATGAATATCTAAAGGCTGTGATAAACTTTGGTACAGATCACCTACAACTAGCTCTTCAATAATATAATTCTTATATAATGCCTTTTTGCTATGGGGTATTCAATTTTGTTGTGGAAAACAAAACAAGGGTTATATGTATTCTATACCAAATGAAGACTTCACCTTCATCAACCACTTTCTACACTGGAATACTGTAATAGTTTATTACATATCTTAAGTTCTTTTAAATACACTACAATTTTCAAGGGCCTGCCCTTATAACTTGTGGATATATCATATTTCATTTAATGACACGAATGCTATTACTAGTTACTTCAATTCTTTCCTAACTACAACGAAAAAAATGAAATAATATTATACACTGTAGGTCCTAAGTAATGCTTGCTCATACTTGCTCTTATCAACTTTTGTTTCCTGTTTTATCAAAATGAATGTTACAAAAATTACACACTAGCTTGAAAATAAAGATTTTAGGCATTAGTTTGACACAGTGACTGTACTTTGCTTTGATTTTAGAAATGTGATTTTACAACCAAGGAGGAACTGACAAAAAATCCTCAAGATGCCCTTTTAAATCCGAGCTGCAATTTTGGAAAGCGATGTATAACCTGAGACCGAGAAAATCCGAGACCAAGGCTTAACACACAGAAAGTCCAAATTAAACAAACTTCAAGCAAAATTGAGGTTTTGAGCTCAGTCAGTAAGGGCAAGAATGCGAGCAATTTTGTGAGAATATCTGAGACACACAAAAAAAAATTAGACCTTTTTAGGTTTACCATCAAAGTTTAACATTCTTATCCAAGAAGATATAAAAGTGTATCTGTTTGGAGATGTAAGAGCAAAGAAAGCACTTTCTCGTCTCTTCAGTTATTTTAAAAAGCCAAATGGAATGTCCAGCCAGGAATTGACGATTGCAGACTGGCCCTTATCAACTCGGCTTACCTGGTATATTACAAATACTGTTCTTATCACTCTAATTCATACCTTCATCTGCAATGCTTGAGTTGATCTTTTTTAAAGCTCAATTTAACACACAAACAGTATCTTGCCTGTGATGCCAAGTTCCGGTTTTGGCTTTTTCAATCATTAATAATTTCAAAGAACAAAACTAGTGTGTTTTAAAACAACAGTTATGTGCTTGTACAAGAAGAGTGAATGGATATGAAATGGCTGAAAAGATTCTATTATAAAAAACGTTTCCAGTTTATACCAAGCATAATATATATACGAATGAAAATACATGCAGGTATGATTTAATCTAGCCCTTCCAGTCCCAATAAGATCAACTGAATGGGTGATCATGCCAAATTAATTATTAAAAAGTTCAAGAAAGGAAAGAAACAGGTAGTTCTGGTTGGGTTAATTTACAAAGAAAGTCTTCACAGACTTTCATCTGCAAAGTGACTGGCAATACCAAATGCACCTGCAGTACCAAACCTCACAAAGTTATCTCCAACAAGTGGTCCGAGACAGAACAATCCCCTCTGCTTGGTGCTTTCATAGGTGAAAGGGTTGATGTCAATAGGATTCTGCTTACAATCCACTGGTTTCAATGGGTTACAACCCAAGCTCTCTCCTCCAGAAACAAAGCTTAGA
The DNA here is from genome assembly GCA_026413305.1 of Hydrozoanthus tunicans. Classification (NCBI taxonomy): domain Eukaryota; kingdom Metazoa; phylum Cnidaria; class Anthozoa; order Zoantharia; family Hydrozoanthidae; genus Hydrozoanthus; species Hydrozoanthus tunicans. Next base: position 18,776 of record JAOBAT010090416.1, read on the forward strand.
TCTGGAATTGCACCAATCAAAATGAAGACGTATAAAACTTTTTGTTTAAAGCGACTCCCATTCGCGCTTTCAAGGATACACTCACGGTTCTTGCATATTTCAATTACTTTGTGTTTAGGAAAACTTGTGTACCTATGATCAGAGTTCAACTCTCCCCTCATCAACTTTTTGATGTGATTGTATTCTGGATATACAACAGCCGGTAACTGGTTGAAGATCACTTTGGGATCAGTGGCAGTCCTGCGAAATGCATGTACGACAGGAACTCCCTTTTCTACCAAGGCAACTATGGCATCCCCAGCTGTCAGCCCAGCTCCAATAACTAAACAGGGATCACATGCTTCTTGTCCGCTTCCAGACTGTAAATCTGACATCAAAGTATCAACATCTGCCATCTTGTGGTACACAAATGGGAAGTGCTCCCCAGGTATACCAAGGGTTTTTGGAGTGTTTGAGCCAGTAGCAAGAACCACATTGTCTGTACGAAGAACAAAGGGCTCTAGCTTGTCTGGGGATATTTTACGAACTCCTCTTACTTCCCAGCAATCTGATTTTTGGTTTCTTGATGGGATATAACACTGATCTTCAGAATCTCTTGACTCGTCAGTACAATTAAGGCTCTTCACTGAAACAACATTAACATCAGACCAGAAGTTGTGTACAAGATCAGTTTTGCACACATAATCCTTGTAGTACTCCGCTATATGACTTGTAGTTGCTCTGTCGTAGGTATACCCATCACTAGTAACACCATTAGTAACCAGATTACAAGGCTTTCTCACAGTTGCTGAGCGATGTTCACGAAGCCAGTCTTGAAAATCATAGCCTGGCAGTTCCAACCAGTTGTTCAGACTAAGAGTGAGTTGAGAGCCTTGCATGTAATGCCAGCTGCCACCTGGAGGGCCTGACCCAAGAACAACATGCTTAACAGCCTTGTTTCCACGGTAATGCCACTTGAGACAAGAGTTCTGGTCACTCCCTAAATCAACATCAGGGCGCTGCAGCTGATCAAACAGAACAGCAACTGGGTTGCGAGACCTTCCCTGTAAGCCTTCACTCAAGAACTCAAGATCCTGGAGAAAAAACTAAAACTACTTACAGTGTTCATAGTTAAACAGCTACCATGATTACACCTTGGACATACTGTAAAAACAAATTTCAAGGACTTCTTGTGATTTGAACATCACTCAATGCAGGTTCATGTTAACAGCAGGTCTAGTGTAGTTTGTCTGACAGTTATAGGAGTCAGTACCATTCAACCACTTACACTATAAACTTAATTTATATTCCCCAGGGAAACAGTTTGTTTTCCTGAATCATGATGTTTCCCAGGTAAAATCTGAGGGAAACATTAGGACAAGGAAAACAATTAAACTGACTTGTTTCCTAAGGGACAATACATTAGCAAATACATATAACCAAAACAGATATATTTAGACTTTCCCTTAAACAATCATATAGCAAAAACAAACATACAAAGACAGCTGGCAAAAAACAACAGCACAATTGCTTCCCGGTTGGGATACATTTGAATTTAATCAGGGGCACATGACCTCTCAACCAACCACAGTGCTCATTTTGTTGAGTGAAAGTCTAGGTGTATAACAAATGCTTCTTATTCAAGGATCACCAGAGAAACAAAAAATAATTTATTCTTACATTATCATTTATAAAATAATGTCGATAGTATGCCTGCTCTGATTGGTTGTTAAGTGTAAAGCAAATTTTCAAACAAAACTAAAAGTTTTGTTTGTTATGAACAAAACTAAGTTTCAGACATGACAAAATTGCTGAAATGTTGAAACTGCTCTGGTTTTTGTTCTACAATGTAGCTAGGATTATAACAAACAGAGTTTCTTTGGAAGAAACACCATAAGAAGGAAAAGTTATACTTGTTTTGCAAAACTGCATAGGTTTGATTCAATTGAGCTACATCTGAACCGCTGTTTTGACACCATTGTTCACCAAGTAAACCAAAAATCAGTCTCAAAGCCTAGATAGTTTTCAAAAGTGTTATCTAGTGTTTAAGCAAAGTAACAAGTTAACTCATTCAACTTAGTACTTAAGCAGCTGCAAAATTTAAAACGAAAGCACCAGGCACGTGATACGATAAAACATGAAGTTGTTCAATGTTCAAATCTTTATTAAATCTTTTGAGAAACAAACAGCAAACAAAAATGCAGGGAACTTGTTTGTTTGTTATTTTTATCTCAAGCAGGCACAAACATGAGACTAAAATTGATCTGCACCTCAATTTGCATTGGCCTGTGCAAACACGGTTATGTTGTGTTTCATTCTTTAAGTGACTGATACGAGCAGGTACTCACAACTGATAAATGCTTTTTTACTTGAAATGCAACATTTCATTGATTCTAGAAATGCATCCTTTCCATAACAATGATTTCCCACCCACCCTCACTTACTTAATAAAATAATTGATCAAACACTGTGTTCAGACTAACTAGTACTATTATTGTATTGTTGGTAAAAATAGTGATTCAGCTGTGAATTTGCTTACAATTTGATTGGTTCTGTTACCACTATGTTTCTACCAATATGACCAATTTGACTTGTGGACTTGCCAATTGCTGGTACTCACGAGTTATTTACTAATTTGGTATGTAGACTTGCGAGTGACTTGTACTAACAAATTACAACTTAGTCAAACAGTAACTCACGAATATTCTAAAAATAAAGACTTGCAAGTCATCACTTGTATATGTCACTTGTACTCATGAATTGAGGTTGTGTTACTGGCAAGATACTAAAACACACATGTAACAGTCTTCTTGAAACACTATTAAACAAAAACACTAATTACCATTTCCAAAATTGATTTTCCTGCATTTTTGCACAGTTTATCATCAAGATTGGCATTAGGATGTTGTTTGGGGACGTAGTATGGCCAGTTTCCTGACAGCAAGTATGACAGAGAAATACCACTTGGTCCATTTCCTAGAACCATGAAAGTAAACAAAACAAAATGCTTCAAGATGTTTCTTACTTTGATAAAGAAATTAATTTTATGGAACAATTTACAAATTCTGTAAAGTATGCATAATAGTGACACAAGTTAACAAAAGATGTATAAAATATCACAAAGACCTCAGATATATTTCCCGAAAAATTAAGTTTTGAAAAATCAATGGCGAAAATCAAAGACTTCTGTAAGAATATCCTTAACGTTAATGCTCCCCTTTCAGTAACATTATGAAACAATGTGATTCGCTAAATCATTGTTATACTACTCTGGTTGTGGTCATTCTGATTATATCTTTCTTTTTGGTTTTTATAAAAAAGGAATTACAGTATTTATCATATACTTGTATCCATTGCTAACAACACAAAAGCCGGTGAAAGTTATACTGATTTTCCACAACAGTAAAAAATTAGTACTTAGAGAGTGCATGTGACTAGCTATAAATCACAATGCTTGGATCTCAGAAATCTTAATAAATTTCAAACATTTTTAAAAACCAATGTCAAAACACAACTTAAAGCAAAAAATAGGCCTGTAGGCAGGGGAGTACATAATTTATGGGGTATGTATGCAAGCCCTCCCAAGTTTGTTAGTAACCACCATTACTGTATGGGGGGTACTTCGGGGTCAAAAGGGTAGAGATGACTGTCAGAAAAGTCCTAAAACTACTCTAAAAAATACCAATTTTCCCTTGACAGTTAACGGATCGGTGTAAAGTTCCTCGTGATATGCAGTGAATAAAGGCGCGTACGTATTAGAAGGTTTGTCGAAGGACTTTTTTCTTGACATCTTATCAGTATGCACGTTTGCTAAAATACAGCACTGCAAGCAGTCCAGTAGCTTGGGGTTGTTTAACCCTAAAAAATACCAGACTCTTTGTTTACCACAGAATTTGTTTTAACAACCCCTAAAAAATACTGGACCGACAATTTTAACCCCTAAAAATACGACGGTCATACCTACCACCCTGATATAGGGAGTACCCCCCCCCCCAGGGGTTACAACTTATTAAGAGACTAATAAAAGTAACTCAAACATAACAGTATGTAAATCAAAAACCTACAAGCCTTAACATTATCAATTTGCATGTTTGCTCTGAAATGGTCTGCTAGGTAGCATTAACTAAACGTTTACAGCAGACACCCAATAAATGGGTGGTTGGGAGAGGAGGGGGGGGAGGGGAGGGCTATATCTGGGTGGACTTATATCTGGAATAAAGTATTTGTTAGCAAGTGGATGGCCTATATCCTGGGGGCTTAAAACCGGGGAGCCTTTCATATGGAATTTTGCAGTGAATGGCTTGATTTAAAAAGCCACCGCATTAATTTAAGACCAATTTTCTCTTACACTGTTGTTGGTCTATTGTGGACTCCTAAAAAGGAGACAAACAGAACATAACCCATGGAAATGGGATGTTGGCACCGTGTAACTATTAAAGAACTAGTCTCGAATACTTTCGCAGCTGCCTCTAAAAAGTATTACTGTAGTCGGAAAAACCATTTAATGCAAACGTGCGATTTCATTAAAATACGAGGTGTAATAAGAAGCGTTTAATTAAAAAGACTTGCGGTAAGATATTGGCTGTTGTTATGAAAATAAGAATTCTAGCTGTGACTGGCATCTAAATTTTGCGTAAACAAAATGAGTCAGCACATATTAAGTTAAATTTTGAAGAGCATTTTCAAAGGATGCGATGCATGACTAATAAACATTTCTCCGAAGATTTGAAATTCTATATTTCTTGATATATTCCATACATTAATCTCTGATAAAATGTACGAAATAAATGTAATTTATAATGCGAAAGATTTGGTTCCGAACAAAAAAGCACTTACCAATAATGACCACCTCAAACTCATCTTCAAAAGCATTAGCCATTGACAAAATGGAATGTTGACGACGGGTCTGTTGTTGCTGCACTGAAGACAGGACTCCGTATCAAAGTCGCGCCCACGCTAAAGCCGTAAAGGAATACATTCCAAATCAAATCATTTTATATATCTGCATCCCTTCAGTTAGTTTCCTGCTAAACAATACAAGCTAGGTGCTCAAAGAGCAACCAAATTAAAAATTGCTCAGGGTGCTTGCACGTACTTGTATGCAAAACGAAATTTGCAACAAACAAAGAGAGGTTAACGTTGCATTATATTGATCTATGTCAAGTATAGTATTACATTACACTCATTCATAAACTTAAAACCCAAAACCTTCATCTATGCACTCGTAGAAACAAGTTTCTGAGTAATTAATTGGAACTGAGTGAATCGATTGATGAAAGGAAAGAAAAGGTTACTAAATCACACTTACCAATTCGATGAGTTATAAAGATTTTATACGCCGATTCGACTTTCACTTCTATAAATAACTTGCAGGTGTTTACAGATGACAGCTATCGCTGCAAAATTTTGCTATAGCAGCTGAATGGTTGAATTCGATACAAAAACTGTTTAAATAAGGATACTAAAGTGTTTTTCGTCCCAAAAAAACGAGTAAGTATTGCGTAAAATATAAATGCTGACTCATTGATCACTGAACAGTGAATGCGAAAACCGACAGTCTTGACTCATGTCCGATCTCGCGCTTCCAGTTCATTTCCAGTCTTGAGAAAACGAAATACTTACGTACGGTTGATTCATACAGACCAACAATAAAGTTTTAACATTTGGCTAGCTCACGTGGCCCAATAGTCTACCACTGTGCTCAAAACCGAATGTCTTCGCAACTCGAGATCGATCTAATACAACATGCAAAGTAAAATGTTATGTTGAACATGAAAGAAAGACTTACAAGAACACGATGCTGGCCAGAATTTCCAGTTCGCGGCTTAAAGCCGCCAAACCACTGATCCAAAGATTAATTCCACTCCACAAAACATAAAAAATATTGCATAATCATCTCTGACAACCACGCAAACATTCATTGAACATAATTATCATCCGACGATCGAAGGATCGTGGTTCAGCCACGTGACAGATATTGACCTATGGTGTCAGGAGGTCAATTAAACCTGAAAAACCGGTTTTCCTACGGGCAAATAAAAATATTTTCCTAGGCAGCCCGGACCATCCTCGTACCCAGGCTCATTTTAATGAGCCTGGGTACGAGGTTGAGCTCGGACAATTACGCTATAACAAAACGCGGGAAAGCGTAGAGAAAACAGACAAGACAAAGTGTTGAAGCATGTTGCACAAGTCCCCTGCTTTCCCATTCTACATGTCATTTAATATTTTGTCTTCCCGTGCGGCATCGACGCGAAGCAGGCATAACACTCATAATTTTTTGTACTACCATCTATTCCCTCGAGTACAGAAATTCTAAAACTGATTGGAAACGAACTATAAATTTGCAAATTGTTGAAGTTGTTTGATTGTTTCTTACGATGATTCAGAACAAAGCATCGAGAAAATAAAGACTTTGTGTTAAACTTTAACTTCTCTTGTTTCATGATATTTATTTTAGATTACCCTAGAAAAGTATGTCTCTTATCCGAGATCGAAGACGCGAAAGTTAAGAAAGGCAGCTCACCTTCTCAGTTATTTTAAGACCTAAAGTAAAGGGTTCCAGTGTAACAGCGGATCTGGACCCCCGAGGATTTGGACCCCCCGGTCCAAATAAGTTATCGTAGTGGCGGGGTATTCCAGAATCTATTATCTGTACTATATATATGTTGCAGAAATAGGCACGCATTGAACACAGATGGAAATGCAAACTTGGGAGTTATACTCAGTGTGCTGTAGCAAAAATCGGCTGAAACTTTTCACGAAACTTTGCTGTGAACCAAGCCGACTGAAATTGTCTATACGTTTTGTTAAAAACAAATCGTTGCAAGAGTTCGAGAAACATTATAATGTATGATAGATGTATAAACTCGCGCTGCACAACAGAACCAGATTTGATAGTATTTAACTTTACCCAAATTATAAGTATACAACACTGTAGAGAGCAAAATGTTTTTGTTCCTCGTTATTTTTTAAGACAATGCAATTACTTTAGATTGTGTTGTTGAAATCGGCGATTAATCCGCAGTTGGCACGGCGGTGAGTGAAGTGAATAGAACAAAGGTAAAGCGGTATACTTAGGTGAGACTGAAAGACAATAAGAAGTTAAGTTATGCTGCAAACTATTGAAATATTTGCATGATTCATTCACTTGCCTGGTACTACCATGCTGGTTTTATTTTTTTTACTGTAAGCGCAAGATTCAAGATTTATTACAGTTATTTTGAAGAACTTATACTGGGGGGTCCAAATCCGCGGAGGGGGTCCAAATCCGCTAGCCGATTTCGACCGGGGGGTCCAAGTTAGGGGGGGTCCAAATCCGCTGTGACACCGGTACCAAGGAAGCCTCCCACACGACAGACTGGCGCCTTACCAACTAGGCAAACCATTAACTTTGGGGAAAATGGCGAAGTATAGTCTTCTTCTAATTAAGCAAACTGAAAAGTCATCAGCTAACAACCTACAGCGAAACGAAATGGCACTGGCCGTTGATTTCTGCAGATTGGCGCAGAGAAACCCCAAAGACCCGATCAGTTCATGTCAACTCCGCCATGGGAACTACTAAACTATCAAAGTTTTACCTTTTGTGATTTTACAGTATGTCGATTAGTTTCTGGTTATAACAGCAAAAAATTAACATAACCTTGAAAAACTGTAAAACATGGCTTTGCATTGAAGGAGTTTTAATATACCGCTTGGTGGTTATGAGTAGTGCGGCCGGCCAATCATAAAGATTAGCTGCGGCAAATCAAATTCATACTAGACAGTGCGTTAGGCGGTGAGGGGGGACTGCCATTGAAGGGGCCAGAGGTGCTTGTTGGACTTTTTAGTTCTAGGGTCGAAATGATTCATGATTCTGTACCAGGAACAAATACATGGCGTTCGAAATTTGGTCATAGGTATATCAGATCAAGCAGATTCGTGCCATCAGCGAGTTTTTGCTCTGATAATCCAGTTTTAATAAAAACTTAGTCTCACATACTTTAGCTACCGACAGTCGTCTAAAGATATAACCGGTCTCTGTGTAGTGACCCAAATATTATGTATCTGTTTCACTGCTGTAAGCACAACTCATGTGTCAATCGAGTGTCGTCATTTGTTGCCAGTTTACTTCTGGTTCAGATTAAATCATAACAAAGAAACGGTGCATTATCATAAAGCCTTTCCTCGACATAGATAGCTGGAAACAGCTAAAGTTGTTTTCTGAAAGATTATTTTAAAGTTGTGCCTTTACCTTCCTTTGACAGCTCTTTATGGATGTAACTGAGTAGTTGCATATAAAGTAGCACCTGAACTCAGTCAAGCCAAAATTCAACCCGAAACAACCTTTGAAGCTTCATAGAAACTCATCTTATCGACAATAAACACCACAAAACGAGAATCTAGTAAATGAACGCAAGAGAGAAACTCCAGGAAAAAATCATTATTCAAGAGAAAACTAGCGTACAGCAAAAACTTACTTTGTCCGCTACAACCACAACAACCAGACCGCAACTGTCAGTTTTCGAATGAACCGTTAGGTTTTTTCACCGATGTATATTGTTAAACTCACCGCAAGCAAGTTTGGGTAATTAAAAATTCATATGAATTTGTTATTTAGAACAATGGGCGTGCCAAGTTTGGATAGTTGTTGAAGTCCTCTCGAGCAGGTGGCGACTGAATAGTGAAAACAGGCCCTGCATACACATGGGGAAATTATTTTATCACTACTCGATCGTCGCCTGTCCGAGAGTGCAGTTTTATATATCTACAAAATTTAAAAATCACTCACTGAAAATGCAATAGCGCACTTGTTAAAGATTCTTAGAAATAGCTAGTATGTTTAATGGCTTAGAATGTAGGACACAAGTTTTAAAACGCTTTTATTAAAAGAAACCTAATGTTGCAATAGTTAGCCCTGGAGTTTTGCTTTTCCTTCTGCAGGCTCGGTTTCTTCACTGACTTCAGAATTGTACAATCAAATGAATAATGACACAATTAGTTAAAACCTTGGAACATGTTGCACTTTTCTTTTGCCAGATTTTAGCTCGAAAGTTGGGAGCTGATAGAAACAAGCGATTATAAGAGTACCCGACGAGCAGTACTGGCCGTGCTTTCGAAGATACCTTTTATGCATACTAGTACTATTGTGGAAATTTTTGATGAATGATTTAACTCACCGTTTATCAACAAATTGATTTGCAAACGAATTGCCTGTTAAATCCTCAGTTAAATAGCTTGTACGTCCTTGTTTAAGTTTGAGTCATCTTTTTTCTTAAAAACGTATGGTCAAAAGTTTGGGGCGCGGCAGGGCATGGATGTTACATTTGTTTGACAGAGTCACTTTTCATTTGCTCTTGGCATAAACAGATGAGATTTTAGAATATCGTTGACAGCTACATGTTTGTTTAAGAAAATTGGAATCACTTAACGCAACAATATCAAGCACTATTTTTCATTTGACTGGCTTCATTTCCTTAGTTCAGCTTTGCGCGCGTGCCAAAGTAAACGGAAAAAACGCTTGTTCAATTACTTATATTTGTTTACTGTCAAGTTGCCCGATTTTTCTCCACTCATAAGCAGGTCCATATAATCAACTGGGCGGCACTGCCAAACAAGCCTTAACGTGAGTAAAGCAATAAACGACGCCGATAAACAGAATGTATACATAGTTAGCTTCTCAGATATTTGGCGCTTTTCTGATGTTTCTATAATTAAATCACGGCGTAGCTAACAACGAAAAAAAAACACTTAAAACTCCTCCGTCGATCGCATCCTCCCGCAAAAATCCCGGCTGCCGACCTGTTAGCCCTACCAGCCTCGTTTTGGATGACACGGTTCTTTTAAAAGTTCAGCTCAAGAACGATGATGCTAGTTGTGCTAAACTGGATGAAGATTGAAAGAACATTAATTCAATCGCCGCCATGGGGCCTGTAAAGGAAAATTTTTCGAGAGTTCAACCGAATAACACGAATGGTGAAAATGCAAACGAGCTTCCCGTTTGATGAGCAGCTCCAACATCCGGGAAATCGTTGACCTTTAAACTTTTGCGCATGGTTTTTGTCGACAGTTTTTTTGTAATAAAAAGCTTCACCCCGCTTCAACCCAACGTACCAGTCCTTCTCTTCTACCACTGTATACAGAACAAGCCACTGGCTTTGGTACTTCGTGTTTGTGCTAGGCTTTTGAGAAATTAGAATGATTAAATGAAGTTTGCAACTTTAGTAACCTCTCGAAACACTCTCGCAATAGATTTCCGCTGACGAAAGTTTATAATAAACCTTTAATTTAAAGCTCTAAACATCTAAAACAAGCCTGTGAGCAATTTCACGTAATAGTAAAGTGTTGCATTTGTATGACGCCTTCTCCATATGAATGCTCAAAGTCCTGTATTTTGTAACTGAGAAATACATCTAACGTTATAAGAACTATGTAAACATATGTTATGCAGTTCAGTATAATAGTGTATTGTTCGAGTTTTTTGTGGAGGTCTAAAGCTAGCTTGCATTTCCGATCATTGTTTGACAAAAGCTCTTAGAGCCTATTAACTGAATTGTCAAACTACTTTGACCTTTATTACAACACGTTGTATTGTATCTAATTTACTATAAAATAACTTAATACATTCAACATTTATTCCAGGTAGATAGTGGCAGAATATCTAATCTAGAAAAATTTCTTTTAAAGAAGAAAAGATTTGTAAGAAAAAAAAAATTATTTCTTGAATAATGTATTACTGAGCGTAACGAAGCTCGTGCATGAGCAACAGAACTTACAATTCGTCAACTACAAAATATCATAAATGGCCTAAAACAGATAAACTCTCCAAAAATCCTAAAGCAAACTTTTTCAATATCGTAACCCAAAACGGACGTGTGAAGCGACTACTTCCGTACGTCATTTTGTGTCATTGATCTACTATTTCAGTCTCACATGCACCTACGATTTCTAAGTTAGTTAAATCGCGCTTATTCGAGGTGGCATAATTATATAAAATCTATATATTGTGCTTCGCTCAAAACCGGGTCAAACATTGTCCTAAAATGCAGAAAGTCTGCGTTAAGATGAAAGGCTAAACTGCGACAATGACTGCTCTTTTAAAGTTCTAAACTCGTGAAAACGGACACTGTTTCTAAAACAGTGTTTAAAACAAATTGCAAAACTGAATTACTGTAGAACTTCAAAAGTAACAGGATTTTGTAGGCAAAAGCAGCCGCTACTATTGGGTGGCTGTTACTTTCGAGTAGCCTTTAGTTATTTTCAGATATAGGTTAAAAACTTTTGTATATAGACAAAAAGAGCATGCATTACGAAATCTAACAACCATACACTTAAGCATATTCTTATACACAATGTAACGCAACCAGATGAACAAACAGTAAACAAATAGACTAGTTTGATCGACGTGTTATACACAAACGATAAAAAAATATTAAACTGCAGAATATTCAGACTTTTTTCTAAAAATTTGTTTTTTCAAAACTTTCGAAATTCGAAATTCATGTAACATATATTGTTAAATTTACAACCATTGCAAAACTGCAAACACCCTTTCTATGGCATATGGTTTTACTGTTAGTGTTACTTATGATGTAAATCACTTTTTAACCAGGCTTTCAAAATACCTGGATTCTGTGGTTGGCACAATCTGACACCAACACTCTTCCATCAGGCAATACCAGCACATTCCGTGGGTATTGCAAGTAGCTGCTCCAGGTACCATATCCACCAAATTTGACAAGAAACTTTCCCTCTGGCTGAAACACTTGAACACGATGGTTATTAAAGTCATTTACCAAGATGAAACCATTTTCATCTGTTGCCAAGTGGCTTGGAGAAATAAACTGCCCTGGGTACTTGCCGTAACCACCCAGTGATCGCAGGAACTGTCCTTGGTGGTCGAAAAACTTGATGCAGTTATTGTCGGTGTCGGCAACAATGAACTGGTGTTTTGAAAACACAACACTTTCAGGCGCTTTCAGTTTTGCTTGTCCAGCATGACCAAACTGAAACAGAAACTGGCCATCTGGACTGAAAACTTGGATTCTGCAATTTCTTGTGTCAGCCACAAGTATTCTGCCTTTCTGATCCACAGAGATTCCCAAAGGGTAACTAAACTGCCCTGGTTCAGTTCCATTCTTTCCAAACTTCCTTAAAAACTCCCCTTCTTTAGTAAAAACCTGAATTCGATCATTACCAGTGTCCAACACCAAGATTGAACCATCGTTAGCGACTGCGATTCCCTTTGGATGACTAAGTTGGCCATCACCATTCCCTTCAGACCCAAACACCCATAGCACTGTCCCATCAAGTCGAACAACCTGTACGCGATGGTTCTCACAATCGGCAATGACAATTTCTCCTGTATTGTTTACTGCAATGCCAGTTGGGAAGTTGAACTGACCATGCCCATTTCCTTGGGTCCCAAAACCATGCTGTGCATAGTAGAGTTTTGAGTAGTTGCGGGATGCATATAAAGTTTGTGGTTTCTTCTTGATTGGCTGATCATCAATAGCAACAACCACAGAGTATCTACCGGGCGTTTCTGGGTTTAGGGTCATTGTGTACTGACCATCTTGGTGGTTAACTAAGCCGAGCATGTCACTTGTGATGGTTTTTCCATTTGGGCAGAGAACTTTGACTGTCAGCTTGTCCCCCTTGTAGTATGAAAGCTTCCCTTCCACATCCACTGTAAAGATAGAAACAACTGCACTGTAAGCTTCCATAAGGATTTGTTGTGCTGTGATGATAGTAAGATGCGGTACAACTTTGCTTGTTGCTAAGTGACACTTGGCCAGAGAACACTTTGCTTCTGTGATGTCAAAGCTGCAATCAATGATGCAGTTCTCATCAGGGCCAAACTCTTCTGATATTGTCAACTGCTTGAGTCGCTTGGCCAGCTGATCCTTTATAGCCAGGATTTCGACTCCTCTTCCCTTGGCAACTGTCTCTTCAGTAAAACTAATAACACTTTCAAATTGCGCACGCTTCAGCCCCAATCCTTCCTTCTGTAGATGAAGAACCTTTTGCTTTCTCTTCTTGATTTCAGCCAACTCTTTATGCAGATCTTCAGCTTTCTTCTTCACAGAGTCTACCAAATCTTCAACTGTTGCATCAATCATGTCATCCAACACCTTGACCCTGGCATTGATCTTCTCTTCCATGGCACCATTTTCTTGAAGGGCTTCTTCAACCTGACAAGTGGAGAAAATAAACAGAACTAATTTTTTTGTTATAACAAACAAAATGAAAATTAAATTTTTAAACATAATACAAAATGGGAACATCATTGGTAGAAATTATGTATGAAAAGTCTGTATTTGTAAAAGAAGGTAAATTTGCTAATGATGTTAATATAAATTTAATTAATACATAAAATGCAGCAAATTTTTTTGATCAATCATAATCAGGCTATGTGAAAAATCTGTAATCTGGCACTGCTGTGTATAAAACAGTAAGTGCAACTAGTAATTGCTTAGTTTGTCTAGCTGTATTGTATAGTATAAGATAACTTCTCTTTATCCTTTTCCTTTTACTGTAATTTGATAGTTATTGCTCTTAAACAGTACACTCTTTCAGTTAAGTTATGCTGGCCCACCTAGATAAGTCATACTACCAGCGATGCCAAAAATACCTCTGAACCTCTAACTGAATCTCTTTGCAAATAAAATGAATGAATGAATTTGCAATTAAAATTTCTCAAACCAGGGAACACTTATTATTCAAAAACAATTTTGAAATTTTTTAACTCAGTTCACATTGAATTTTATGCATAATAGAATAACTGTTAAATATCTATGCCTGTAGAACACATTCAAAGAAAAAGCAAGTTCTTGATTTAATATTGTCAAATTTTCGATCCATGTCCTTAATTTCAGTTTCAGTAATTTATTTTCAATATTAGCCAAAAGTTTTTCTTTTTATTTCATTTTATCAAAATCTTTCTAACTTTTTACAGACTTGCAAAGAAGCAGTTACCGGTTAATATCAATGGATGGAGTTGGAATGTTTTGGTAATGTTCTTGGAAATTGTAAAATGAGTCAATTTTGTTAAAAAGCTACTTTCTTGTCCACTTAAATTCCCTTTAATAGTAGTTGAATACATTTTTTTAGTATCATCACCTGTTGACTAGAAAAAAACAGAATTTTGAGGAGCTTAGTGTTAAAACTAGCTGTTATTAATAAAAAGTGAAGTGCTACGAGCTAAAAATACTTGCTTTAACTTGTTTTGCTGTGTTTTATTTGTTCTTGTGACAAAAGGGGGATACATTCAATTGTTAGTGAAAGTATTCATCAAGGTGACCATTGTTTAGCAACATATCTAGAGGAAGACAACATGATTTTATATGTTTTTCAGCTAAGAATCTTCATTAGGCAATTAGTTTGGTTTTGTTGCCTACTCATGCAACTTATCAACTGCTGTTAACAAAATCACTCAAGAAGTATTTAATTCATATTTGTGAACTACCAGACAAAAATTACATGTCAACAACCAGACGTTGTGTCTTACGTCTGGCCTGAAAGGAAACCCCTGCTAGGGCACAGCTCTAAGATGCAGCAACAATTTTCCTTGGAAAAGTATGAAATGTACTACAAGTTGAACCACAACTATTACTTGGTGAAAGGGAACCCCTTTAAAAGTTAACATGTTCACCAGTCACATTCAATACCTTATCCTTGGATTTTAACTCCTAAGCAACAATAACAGCTGTGGACATTCTAAAATAGCCTTCAAAGTTAATTAAGTGATTGATAAGTACTTTGATTAACACCCCCATCCTAACTCCCAAGGGCAGGCAAGGGGCATTAGATGCAGGAATACAGAGGATAACTCAACTGCTAAACTTCAAACTGATAGTCTAGCAAGCTGAAAACATGGATGCATGAGGAGATGCTCAAAAGCTGATTAACTTTTAACCAGAATTAACTCTTAACAAAACCTATAGGTTGTCATGGTAATTAACCTTGGATTAAGGCTAATCGCCTTTTGAACACCTGGGCCCGGTTGATGATCATGATGGAAACAAAGTCAAAGGATAATGACAATTGTGTCTACCGAGATTGAATTTGGAAAACTACCTTTTTTTCTCGAAATGCAAGTTTAGTTCTGCCTCACCTTTTCAGACTGCTTCTTTGAGTTTGTCACAAGATGGTTTAGTGCTTCTTTCTGCTTCTCTGCAGCCTCAGCAACATCACAGAGCGAGTGTCCTTGGTGTTCGGTGGCAAAACACAGGGCGCAAACACACTTCCCGCACGAATAACAGTACAGCTTGAGTTCCTGAAGTTTGTGCCTGTCGCAGGTGATGGGACGAAAAAGCAAGTCCTCAATCTCAGAAACGTCATTGATACCGTCTGCGTCTAAGCGTCGCAGTCGGTGGTCCTTCGTCATCAGTGAAAGTCGATCATGTGCTTCTTTACAAGCCTCACAGAGGAAGGAGCTGCAGTCAATACAGCGCCAGTGCGCTTCACGACTATCGCTGCAGTTGGAACAAAGAAATGGATTCTCCCCACGTTCCTCTAGCTCCAACACATCAAGAACTCGGTTAACTAGAAAGTTATTTGGTAACTTCTTCACATCTTCCAAATCTGGAAGTGGTACCAAAGAACGACATGTCGGACACGAGATCTGTGGAGCGCGGCTTCGGCGTCGAATATCTTCCAGGCATTGTTGGCAAAAGGTGTGAAAGCAAGGAAGAACTTTTGGATTTCTAAATTTTTCATAACAGATTTCACAGCTAAGTTCTTCCTTGACTTTGTCCAAAGAAGACATCGTCATCAACGAAGGACCAGCCATGTTTTTTCCTAGAACTAAACATTTTTCATGGGACTAGCACGTTTTGGTATGAACGAGAGAAATCTGGGACTAGGGTTTCAAAATACAAAACAAGTTGTTTGTTGATAAAATGAATTTTGCGGTGAGCTTTGTTTAACTGTGATTTATTACCATGTCAGAACCGAGGAGAAAGAAAAAATTGCTCCGCAAAGAGTCGCTTATTGAACCAGAAGTACGAAACCCTTTCAGTTACCAATACATGCGTCTTTCAGGATGGGATAAAGTCAAGGTTTGTTTTGCCAATTGTAAGATATGAATTATTTAGATCATTTGTTATTACTTGTGAATATGACTAATATAATTGGATAGGATCATTCTTATGGCTTAGTGGGTCGCTTTTTCAATAAAACACACTAAAACCAAAGAGCTGCAGGTTACGGGATCTGCTACTGGCAGAAAAATATTTAATTTTGGGGGCCATGATTATGAAAATTGCGTAGTCACCACTGTATATATTTCAAAGACGTAGCAGTGATTTTAGTTCTGATTTAAATTTTCACAAGCTTGTGTCTATGCTCAGTCTGTGAAAACCTCAAAAAAATAAAAGCTAACTGTGTTCGTATAATTGATGTCGTTGGCAGTGGTAGATTTAACTCTGGGATTACCGAAGCCAAATCATCCGGTGAACAGTGGGTTTTGAACCTGGGACAACCACAAATGCAAACCGGTGTCACAGCGGATTTGGACCCCCCCCTAACTTGGACCCCCTGGTCCAAATCTGCTAGCAGATTAAGACTCCTGGGGTCCAAATCTGCCAGCAGATTTGGACCCCCCTCCACGGATTTGGACCCCCCAGTATAAGTTCTTCAAAGTAACTGTAATATATCTTGAATCTTGTGCTTACAGGAAAAAAATAAATAGAACCAGGAAGGTAGTACCAAGCAAGTGAATGAATCATGCATATATTTCATTAGTTTGTTTCATTTTATTGTGTTTCAGTCTCATCTAAGTATACCCCCTTGCCTTTGTGCTATTCACTTCACTCACCACCGTGCCATCTGCAGGTTAATTGCCAATTTCAACAATGCAATGTTAACTAATTGCATGCATTGTCTTAAAAAAAACAAGGAACAAAAACATTTTGTTTGTAAAGTTAAATACTGGCAAATCTCATTCTCAAAACTTTGTGTAGCGTGAGTTTTTACATCTATCATACATTATAATGTTTCTTGAGCTCTTGCAACAACTTGTTTTTATCAAATTGTATAGACAATTCAAGTCGGCTTGGTTCATAGCAAAGTTTTGTGAAATGTTCAGCCGATTTTTGCTATAGCACACTGAGTATAACTCCCAAGTTTGCATTTCTATCTGTGTTTAATGCGTGTCTATTTCTGCAGCCTACACATTGTACAGCAAGATCTATGATATGGACATCAATATATATCAATTGGGAATTTAAAAAGTCAAGCACTGAAAGAAGTCTCAGTCAATAAATTTAGTCTAGACAACTTACCTTTGAGTCTAAATCAACAAAAATAGATCAGAAGTTGAAATTTGGACCGATGAAATTTCAATTTTTGGGGGGGGGGTCCAAATCCGTGGGCCGGGGGTCCAAATCTGCAGGGGGTCCAGATCCGCTGTTACACCGGCAATTCACTGAGCCACACTGCCTCCCGTATAGGTTGTTAAAGATTAAAGATGAAGGGAAGAAATTAAATCAATTTAGAATCTCGCAAAATGACTGTTTGGTTGTAAAATAAAGTGTGATGCATAAATTTAAGCATAACCTAAAAAAGTATACATATACACATACAGGTTGTAGTTTCATTTAAATGTTTCATTCTGTTTTGACCAAACCTTCCTTCATGGGGTAACCAAATCAAGATAGTAAATGTAGACATAGCTAACTGAACTTTTAAAAGAACTGATCTTCTTTCGGTCTATAAGTAGGGTTTACCCTTGTTGAGAGTGGTTAATAGTCTGTTTGACCTTGGTTTTCATGAAGAGTTTTTGATAAAATAGTCAATGACTTGATTTCTGTTCTACAGGTAGCCGTATGCACAGTTACACTCTTTCCATTGCGGCTGATCTTTGCTGTGTTATTCCTATTAATAGCAAGTTTGTTCGCTGCATTAGCAACCTGTTGCTTAGATCTTGACAATGACATAGCACCACTGAGTGGATGGAGAAGGTGAGATCCAATCTACTTTGTTTGTTTATCATCAGTAATATTTTGGAAAGGAAAAATTGAATCCTATTGTAGACTAGTGTTGGAAGGCTACCTTACTAAGGCTCCCTTCTCCATGGCAGTATTGAGTGAAAGAATGCTTTTTCTTTATATGCAAAACCTAACACAGTCTGTGGGAAGGGTGGTGTCACCCCAGGCAGCAAAGATTCACTTTTTTTGTCAACCAACTATTTAAAAAAGCAATATCCTCTACATCCAGCTAACTGAAGACACTAGTTATCGAATGATTTAAAAAAGTGCAAGGTTGTATGTACATATATATATAATTTGTATATATATGTATGACAGTATATATATGTGTATGTAATTATAGTTCTGTTCTGATTCATTGTTTGTATACATCAAAATACTAAAACTTAGCAAAAAAATCTGTTACTCAGCCAAAAGATACCAATTTTGAAATGAAAAACATTGAACATTGTCCATCCCTACATTGACTCTTAAATCTTGTGAATGCCTATGGACTCCCTAAATACTCAAGAATTAATGCCTATGGTGCTTGTTTGGTGGAGAATTTCATATTGCATTTTTAGCAGACCTGTTTGTCCTCTCAACAGTCTAATCCACTTCATATGTTTTGTTACCTATGTTTAGAGTGTTGCGTTTCCCTGTTCGTATCTGTGCTCGTGGTATATTGTTTGCTCTGGGATTCCATTGGGTCAAAGTGACAGGCAAGCTGTGCAGTCCAGAGGAGGCAGTACTCGTAGTCTCTGCCCCCCACTCCTCCTTCTTGGATCCCCTTGCATTTTGTGTAATTGGGTTGCCATCTGGAGTGTCCCGCAAAGAAAATGATAAAATTCCTATTGTTGGAGGTATGCATAAAAACTTTAGATTATATTTTGCATGTCAAAGATATAGCTATAAGTTAAATTGTTTTACAAGTTAAAGAAATCCTTCACTGTACAACATCATTCTTGGTCTCAAATAAAAATTTGTTCAAATCTTTGTCCAAATCAGCAGCTCAAATTTGATAATCCTGAACATAAGTTTAATGCTTAGACCTGTCAAAACTGGCTGGCTGGCGACTGAACGAGCGGCCTCTTTCAGTCATTTAGACATATCTAAAAGTTGCAAAATTAATTTTTACCCAAGAGTCTGAGCTTCAACGTGTTAAACAAGAAATATCATGGTTCTGTTGAAGAAGTCATTTCTAGTTTATGAAATCGAGCACAAATTATAGCACTGGTTGTTGCATTTGGTCACTTTTGGGGCAATGCATTCCGGGGTTTTTAAGGCAGTGACAGCCTCAGGAACCCTTAGTATAACAGGGTTACAGTTAGTCTGGCTTATTTGGAATCCAGTTGCTTACAATGAAGCTTTAACCTTCTCCTCCAGGTCTTTTTGAGAACACTGATGCCCAAGCAATTGAGGTTAATTTTTTCTTTGGTTAGATTTTCCAGCACACTGTCATTTTGAAGTGTACTGGCATCTTTTGGTTCAGTGCTAGTCTCCACTCTCAATGAATGAGAGGGGTTCTGGCACGGCAACCAAAACAAGTTACATTTTGTAATGGCAGTGTTCAGGAAGTTCAAACCAAGGAAATAATCAAACTAAATTACTTGGTGTTAGATGTATGTTCAGGATTATCAAATTTAAGCTGCTAATATGGAGACAGACCTAAGGAAAGTTTTACCTGAAACCAAGGACTTTTTACAGTGGTGGATTCCTTTAAGCATATTTTTTGTACAATATAAACCAAAACAAACTAATATTTATATATTAGTAAGTAGTGAATTTTGATTTATAAAGAATTCATTAAAAAAAGGATGAATTCCAAGCTACTGTAAATGAAGCCTGATCATGGTTATTTTTAAATGGTAACTGCTTAAAATTTGCCTCAACAATCAATCATAAAGGTAAATGAGGTTTTTTATTCCATTTCTCTGGACTGAAGACAATCTGTGATCAGATTGTTCTGTTCAAAATCTTTAATTGCTGTTTAACATCGAGCAGAGTTAAAAATTGTCTATGTCACAGGTAGCCCAAGCTTCTATGTGAATTTGGTATTGTATTTATAAAGCGAATGTATGAGATTTTATAGTTTGCCTCAAAACATTGTTGAAATAAAATTGATGTAATGAAGTACCTCAATATCCTTTAGTTGTTATTTTTGCCTTTATTCTGTGGTTTTTTGGTTTGGTTTCTGTATGAATTATAAACCAACCCAAAACACCACAGAATGATGGAAAAAGACAGCAACTCAAGGATATTGAAGTATTTCATTATATTTATTTCATTTCAACAATGTTTCAAGGCAAAATGTAAAATCATACATTTTCTTTATATAACTATAATAGTGTCAAATACATAGCTTGGGCTACCTGTGCCTTACACTATGACAAGAAGACCCAATTAATGTACTAATGAGTATAACTTCTTTTTGGTAAACACATCAACTAATGAATTAAGCTATTAATATCATTTGAAGCTAGCTCCTTTTTTGGTGAACCCCATTCTTGTGAGACAATTTTAAAGTATGATTTTTGGTGTACAAAATCATTGGTAAATAACTAAAATATTTTGACCCTTGATTCTTATGTCATTTTTTCCATCAGTAATCATTCGTGCACTGCAGCCAATTTATGTCTCAAGGACGGATGTAAATTCAAGAAAAAAGACAATTGAAGAAATAAAAAGAAGAGCTTCTTCTAAAGAAGGTTGGCCACACATTGTCATTTTTCCAGAAGGTGTGTAATAAATTACTTAAAGTTGATTTGATTAATGCAATAAATAAAGATCAAAGTACCTAGTCAGTCTAAGCGGTGAGCCCTTGAGTTACAGGTCCAGTGGAGCGTTTGTTATAAAAGGCTGGTCAAGAAAAAATGGTATAATTATACTACAAGTTTTTTGGTGCAAGTTTTGTTTGGGAGGTCTAGGGATCTAGAATGGTTTTGTGTATTTTACTAACTATAAAATAATATTGCCAACAGTTTGACTAATTCTGGAGAAAATTTGAAGATATACTTACGGAAACCTCTTGTTTGGAACCATAAAAGAAAAACTGGTCACTGCTTGCTTGCATTAAAATTATACTATATTGGTGACTTTTAACTAAATTTAAGCAGCAGTTTGACCATGGTATACTAATGTTCAGTCATTTCAGCAACAACAGCAAGTCAGATAAGCATTTTAGATAGGTGTTCTGAATGTGTTAATGAGTGTTTAGCATTATTCTTTTTGCACAACAAAAGTAAAGAATTTAAATCACATGCCATCTGCCATGTCTCAAATGTTCAGATCAACAATCTGAATTGTCTTCTCATTGGCTTAAAATACTTTAACTTCCTTGTTACATATGCTGAACTACGTTATTAATTTTCATCCACATACTTGAAACGTCTAGTGCAAAAATATTGTAAATGATTTGGTGTGAAATGCTTCCGCTTTTGCTTGAACTGATCACAATTTAATATCTGCCTGGCTCAGCTCTATGTACCTTACACAGTTGATGCTAGGAATTTCCAGCGTTATAGTGACATTATATCATGTTGAAGTTTGAAGCTTAACACTATCGATCTGAAATTAGTTTGACATACACATTGTATCAAACAGTATAACATATTTTATTACAGGGACGTGTACAAATCGAACGTGTCTTATAACTTTCAAACCAGGTCAGTGTTGTGTTATAAGTTTTGATAACTTTCCAATAATTTTTTTAAGTGATGGGTTGCTAGTAAGTTGACAACAACTAGTACACACAAAGTAGATCAGTTGTTACAATAATTAATAGTACTTAAGTGAAGAAAATAATTCAAATACTTTAGGTATATATTGTTAAAATATCAATTTTTAAGTTTGTTTTTAAAGTTTTTGTTGTCAATGATTATATCGCATATTAACTCATTCACTATTTAACAACTGTAATGATAATGCTTTGTGGATATGTTTTAAATGAAAGCTAATATAAATTATTTTACACTGATTGAGGAAGAATTTAGCTGTACTTGTCTAGCAAGGCGTATCTGCAAATTTTATACATCGATTTTCAGGAGCTTTCTATGCGAGCTGTCCTGTGCAGCCAGTGGTGTTGAAATACCCAAACGCTTTAGTAAGTACAGGTATATGGATTAGTAATTTCAATCTCTTCTGGCAGCTCAGAGGTTTCTTAAGGATAACAGAACGGGAAAGATGGAATATGAGTTGTTATTTATAAATAAATTCGGCAGAGTGTTGCATCTACGGCTAATGGAATGGGAAAGGACGGAAAATGAGGTGTCATCTACTCGTGTTCAACAAGTTCCAGGTTCTAATATAGGTTTGTCAAGGGCTGATGGACTTTGGAAGGATGGAAAATGAGGTGTCATCATACTTGTGTTTACAAGTTCCAGACTGTAGAGTCT
>JAOBAT010090417.1:0-17659 GCA_026413305.1 Hydrozoanthus tunicans
CCCTCTGTAAACCACTTTTTTTGTGATGTTGGCATCCTCAATAAAGATTAACTATTATTATTATTATTATTATTATTGATAAGGGTGTTGTGGGTTCAATTCTTGCTTGAGCCAGTTAGGGTTTTTTCTTTCATGGTTTCTCATACACATTGCCTTTGGTCTAAAATTACAGCATGTGTGAGTTTGACCTCTCTGAGATAATCACATTGATCAAAACATGCAGTTGTTCCATTCACTTATTTCATTGTATCGAAAGTAAGTTCAGACCTGACAAGACATAAACTTTAGGCATGTGTCACATACCTTATCTTTTTTTGTAAAAGCCTCATTTGAAATCTGTCATTCTATTGATTGGCACATAAATAGCTGCCTGTTTAAAACATACAGTAGTAGTTATTCTGTTTATTCTTTTACAAATCTATCGTATTGTAAATAGGGTCCTCACACTACCTGCCTAGACCAGTGTGGCTGTTTGTAGGTAGTGTGCATTTTTGTGTTTGAAATAGGAAGATAATAATAAACTGAACTGAACTGATAACCCTGTTACTTCTATCTAATCTATGGAAGTCAGTTTTTTTCTTAGACAAAAACATATTTATAGTTAAAAGTAAAAATAAAAACAAATGGAAAAAAATTAAAAGTTTTTAGATTTCATATCAATGACATAATATGCAAGTAGTTTTAAAGGCATATAAAAATGGGCTTTGCTTTCAGCACTAGGCAGCCTGCTCGTGTTAACAAAATCCAAGATCTAATGTGAGATTGTGCTTGAAATCCCTAATCTCAATGTGTTTTTACCAAAATCCAAATCTAAAAGACCCAAATATCCAGTCATGTTGCTGATTTATGTACCAAAAATGAATTTTTTGGCCAAAACTTTGGACACAGAGACTGCATCAACTCGATCAGAGTTGGGGCATGCAGTGATTCAACTCCCCTAAGCATTTTAGAAGAAGTTGCTTTTTAGGCAAGATTTAACTTGTCATAACAAGTTTAGATGAGTGCCCTGAGCAACTGACTGTGTATAACCATAATGATTACAATTAATTTTCGCCAAATACTATTGGTGTGTAACATAAACTACTGTATTTTGCACTAATCAATCTGCTTAACTGCCAGTCATTTCAGTTAATTAAGTCCCTGGCACAGATCACAACTTTGATCACAATCACTGTAGCAACAACAACTTACCCTTCAAAGCAGGGCTCTTCTCCAAAATGGAGGAATTTGCACCTTAAGAAAATGTCTCTACTGAATACATAGCTAATTTTCAAATTGTGGTTGTTTTGTAATGATGATTATTATTATTGATTTTAGTTGGTAACTTGAGAATAAGTAAATATTTTAAAACACTCGAAACGTCGTGATCCGCGGTCGTCTGATTTTGTTAATTACTCGTATTATGATACGGATGTCGACCGTGCAGCCGGTAGCTGTAGTGGCTAACCACCTCAACATTAACCTGGAGTACTTACATCCGAAAAAGAATAAAAATTCAGTTGGGTAATAAAAAAATCTAATGACTTTTACAACGTTTTACTCACCCGAGTTTGATCTTGTGCGCGTGCAAAGTGCCTCGGTACCAGTCTCTGGCGTTCGTTTTTGGAGCACGCCTGCTCGGCAAACTAGGCACGAACCAAACGTACGAAATCGAAGGCCGACTAAGATTAATTTCAAACGTTTAATACGGCGTCAAGAATGTAGAAGAATTCGCACGAACACGAGAACATTTGGTGATTTCTGAGCACCAGTGATGCTTTGAACGTTCTCAAAATTACACGAGCCGAAGGCAAGGGCTGAAGGGGTCGCGGGCCGGCTAGGCGTGCCGGGACTCATTCAAAGAATTTTTTCTCGGACATCATTTACCACGCTTTTATACTCCGCGGTTAAGTGGGTAAGCTAAGATACCCCGAGTAAGAGCTTTCATCCTTTCGTAGGGTACCGTAAAATTCCCATAATGAGCCCCACCGTGTACGTGCAGTAAACCCCAGGGCGTTTAAGAACGGAAAACTCCTTCTATGTCAGTAACAGGGGCGGATACAGGATTACAAAAAGGGGAGGGGGGTGGATATTCACGTCGATTTCAGCACGATTACCACTGTAAAACGGTGATAACATCTTCAATCTTTTTGAAGCCAAAATATGCATCTACAAGGCGACCTTGAAGGGAAGAGACAACTGGGAGTAGGATGTTGGTTCTAACATCACCTTCGCACAGACAAAGTTCAAGATGTGTCGATCGAAAGTACTTCATAGAATGTCTTGAGTCCATCAGTATTATCTGAGCTCAATTCCTCATCATTCTGATACCACCTACGAAATACTCGCAATTACTTGGAATAAAAATAACGTTGAACTGAGGGACGTTAACCGCCCACCCCCACCCCCTTCCGAAATGTCCCTCCCCCCTAAAAAAAGAAAAACCTTTAACAAAAAAACAACCCCCAGGGCTTATTATCGGAGTTTTACGGCATGCCTAAAGGACTTACTGCACTGATAATGGTCAGACTTGCTCAAATATTGCAAGCATCTCAATAACGTTTTTTGTGCTTTTCGTTCGATATACCTACAATTAATGCACCAAGCTTACAACGGCAAAAAGCAAATCATTATTCGGAATTTTATTCCATTATTGTAGGGACATAAATATGGTAGGCATGTGAGTGAATATATAAAAAAATTCAAATAGAAAAGGTTAGAAAGACAAAATGAAAAACAGAAGGACGAGACGTATGGTTGGTTAGATTGGTTAAATTGGGAACTTTTCAACTTTCTTTACGCAATATTGACCAGCGGTTTTGTCCATGAAAGTATCATTCAAAATGGCGGTGTGTTTATGGTTGCGCAGGCTTTTGCATGGAAACGCTTGATGGATGACGACTTTATTGACGGTAACACCGAAATTTTTCAATAGAAAGCTGCATTTTGATTACTTTGTTCTAACTACCGTCAAATTTAGCTTTCAGGGACACTGGATCTCCACAAAAGTGGGAGCCGTGTTCTCAATGTGGGCGAACTTTCAACCCCGACTCGCTGGTAAACTTCCATTTTTTTATCGGGTTTATGTGGTAGTTGTTAAAACAGTCCTAAGATAACTGTTTCTAACCATACACGTATAGTCAATGCCTTGCTCACCTGTAATGAAAATAGAGTACATCTTTTTAATTGTTGTCGAGTTGCGCTTTTTCAATGACTGAAGCCAAAAAAAAATTAATATGCTGACACAACTTACGGTTTGTTTTCTTCAGAAGGCAAATCATTTTTTTTGAAATTTACATTATGTTAACATTTTGTTCATGCTTATAAAGTTATATTGTAAAGATCAGAAATTGTGCACGAGCATGTAAAAGCTCTGTAGATTTTATAAACAGATACCTGATAAATTCATTCTTGACTCTAAAACTTGTGATTATTGTTGTTTGAAACAAAATTGTTACAGTAGTTTTGTAATCAATTCTCTTGAAAGAGAATTAAGTGTCCAGGTGTGGCAATTTGTACTTTTCATGCAATTAATTGTTCTTACATAGATTGAGTGGCACATTAATTTTAGTTACAGAAGCAGCTTCCTTTCTGTTAAAGCTCCTAGTCCAGTCATTTGCAAGACAGTTCAATTAACCCTCTCCCCTGGTAACAATTAAGGTCCACGGTTTCAAACTCCAAAGCAATTTTTATGTCACAACTAGAATCAGAATGAGTTTCGGCTAATTTTCCCAGGTTAAACTGTTTTATTCATATGTTGGTGAAGCAGTCGATCCGATGCAAAAATGGCTGAATTTTAATTTTCTTTTGTCTGCATTCATATTAGCCCTACTGGCGTTGTCCTTGTGTTAAACTTACAAAAGAATATGTTACTCCAAATGGAGGCTAGCAAGGCTAATTTGAATGTGAACAAATGAATACTAAAAAGGCAGCCATTTTTGCACGAGGGTCTGGGGCCAAGCATCTTCTGTTGTTTACTCCTAACCTGGCTTATTATAATGGTCATGGGCCAGAATCCTTGAGCAGTTTATGCAACTGGCCCAGGTAACTCAGCTGTATCTAGACGATTACCATCTTCCCTTGGTACTAAACTGCAGTGAACTTGTGTCACAGTCAGGGGGAGAAAAAGACACCAGCTTAATAACATTCCATTAAATGAAACTAAGTGTATTTAACAGTTTTACCCTTACCAGTTAATCAAAACCCAAATTCTCTCTTCTAAATCCAAAAAAAAATTCGTTTTGTAATGAGAAAACGCAAGTTTATCAAGCATAGCAAACTATTGAAGATGATGACAAGAAAAATTCTCCAAAACTTTTTAAATAAAAAGTATGGCTTCTAGTTGGGAGAATTTAGCAACACATCATTAGTGCTAAGAAGGTTAACTAATTATGGCAGCTTGGTAACTACAAAAAAGATTAATTGCTACCAATTTAGTAAGTTTAGTAGGGATAATTTTTAGTTGTAGAGAAAATGAAAGCAATGTTTTCAGCCCTTGACCTCCTAGACTAACAACTGCCTTCTCCCCCAGTAAGTAGTAAATAAAAAACTGTTAACTCTAATCAGTCATCAACAAGAATGTAAGCATATAGGTTGCTAACTTGTAAGTGGGATCTGGCTGGATAAGTTTATATTGATCAGCAGTGTTGAATATTAATCTATGTACCACTGCTGATTCAAAACTTTTGAAACAGCCTGTAAAAATAGTAGGCCCAACAAGACCAAAACAGTTGCCCAAGGTTTCTAACACTCAGGACCTAAATGTTTTGGGGGTTCAGTACAAGCTTTAGTTCTTTCCAACCCGTGAGGCCTTAGTGCCATTTTACTGGCTGTCTCAGTATCAATAAGATGTAGGTTCAACAGTCCTGATTATTAGGGTTCAGTACAGGCTTAGTTCCTTCTGACCCGCATGGCCTCTCGTTTCAGTGCCATTTTGCCGGCCAGCTGTCTCCATATCATTAGCATGCATGATAGTGCAACACTGCTGATTTTTAGTCGGTGATCAGATTGAATATATATATTGTTTCCATTAATTGTTAATGGTTTTTCAAGTATCTTCTTGTGCAGCAAATCTGTGTTGCATTCTGAAGCTTGTGCTTGCTTTTCTCCTGCAGAGCCGACATGAGAAAATATGTTCAAACATAAAAAAGAGAAAACCATTCGACACCAGTAAGAGAAGGTTGCAGGCCATAGCAGCAGAAGCTGGTATCTCAATCAATGATCTTGCTAAAGCTTCCAAACAGGGATCTGGGAGAACTCCAGTTCGACCAAAAAAGGTAGCAGTTGAACAAATCAGAGCTTGTTTAGTTTAAGGATGGTTAAACTTCTCAATACTAAATGATGCACTTATTGGATGAAACGGTTGCCAGTTACTTCTGTCAGTTATCACCTAATTTAATAATTAGCGACTCGTTAAAAGTTTTTCTCCTACTTCAGCTAAAACACCTTCTTGTTGTGTTAGTTTAAACAGAAAAGCTCATGAAATTTGATCTTATAAACTTATAGTTACAAAAAATTTAAATTACAGTGGAACCCTGACATAACGATATGCCAAGGGAGCAGTAAAATTATATCGTTTTATCAGGGTACTATTATATGTTGAAACTCCTGATACAAAGATAGGGCCCTAAAATAGCCAAAAATATCATTGTATTGGGGTACACTTAACTTTGGTCATGAAACACAAGAAAGAGTCAAAGATATTGAAAGTAAAGGAACTAATAACTGGCCAGGAGGAGAAAGCTAAAGAGGACAACCTCAAAAGTGGATAAAGAGGCGGCTTAAAACTCATCACAAACAGCTGTTGACCGAACAGTTGAACAAAAATCAATAGCTACAATTCAATAAATCTCTGTTGTTGGCATCTTGTGTTAGCACTTTGGAGACTATGAACTACAATTATAATAATATTGTTATATTGGAAACAAATTTATGTTTGGTGCACCAACTCGCATCATTATATCAGGGTTATCATTACATTGAATATCATTATATTGGGGTTCTGTCCCATACATTTTACTGTTACTTTTGCCGGGATATATAGAATTGTCATCGTTATATGCCGAAATATCATCATATTGAAGTTTCACTGTAATGCATACCACCTGCTTTTAGCACAACTATTCGAGGCAGATAGTAAACAGGCATTTGATATTTTTTTACTTAGCAATTATTTTGTGAACATAAATTAAAATTTGTCAAAATACTTGATCTATTTCCATTTTTTTAAAATCTATCATTATTTGTAGCTGTCTGTTAATTTTTCCATCTAAAAAGACATCTTTTTATTAGTAATGTCAAATGATGAATATTAAACCAGTATTTCTTTAATTTATAATTAATTGAATCTTTATCAATTGATACATTTAGTGTCTTGAGTTTGTAAAATTTGTAATAAAATTTCAAGTAATTTTTAAACCATGACTAAGGTACTTGTTATCTTTCACAGCCTACAAGGAAGGTTCTGATGTGTTTTGTGCACAAGAAAAACTTTTAAACACAGTTATCAATAATATGTTAGACATAAAATGCTTTTTGATGACAGTGTATATCCAAATAAATAACAAATCAAAGTAAGTAAGTAAGACAAAACGAATATAAGAATTGAAAAAAGTTGAGAAATCTCACTCATCTTAGGAAATATGTATTTGTGATCCAATTTTGCAATCTCAAGATCTTGAACAACATAGTAAATATTAGGAGAATCTAGATGTTGATAAACTCTAGAAGTGATTGAGGTGTTTTCAGACTGTCATTGTTCTGCTTGCTTTGCTGAATAGCAAAATTGGAGGGCAAAACATCAAGAGTTTATTTCAACAATACAAGCAGCACGAGGTGTCACCACAGCACAGAGGACTGGCGCTCAACTACCACCACCCCCTCCCCCCTCAATAAACCCAGACTATGTACAGTGTCCTCACTGCTCTCGAAGGTTCAATGAACACTCAGCTGAAAGGCACATTCCATTTTGCAAAGAGCAGAAAAGTCGTATTGGTAGAGCTCCACCGTCAAATAATGCCTCATCAAGTCTTGCCAAACGAACTCAGGTTAGTTCTATTTTATTATTAAGTAAATTTACATCGTCATCAGATTGTAACTTAAAGTCCCATGCCAAGTCTCTCAAAGATCAAATAGCACTAACCCAGGGTTGGATTTTGAAACTATGTTCTTGTTTCCACTTCACAGAGACTGATCTGAGCTGTTATTTTGGAATTGAAAAGTTTTTTAGGTGAAAAATTTTATCAGAATTTCGTAAGAACCATGTTTTACCTTAGTTCTTTAGAAAAAGATTACTGCGTGAAGTAATTTTGAGTGACAAATTGGAGTTTGGTGCCCAAAAATGTGTATTAATGGTAATTCAAAAACTCCCTTTAATCCTTCATGTCTGGGTAGATAATTAATGGTAACCATTTAAATACTCATCATTACTGGATCTTTTTTTCTCTATGAAATAATAAACTGTGTAATTTTTGATCACTCTTCCTGTTCCTTAGTATCGTCCACCTCTGCCAGGCAAACGAGCATCTTCAGGTAGCTCATCTGCCTCGTCTGTTAGATCCCGACAAGCCTTGTCAGCGGCTTCATCTGATTACAGGGCAGAAAACTACAGATCCTCACCAAAAGCCTCTGGTTAGTGTTTTGTTACACGTTTGTGGTATTTGCTTCTAAAGTTTTGTTTCAGTTGAAGTCTGGCCTTTCCCTTGGCCATCGGAAGTTTGTTGGGGGCTGCATTCCCATCATTTGCAGTTTCCAGTTGAACGAGTGTGGTATTGCATATGTAGCATTGAGTTGGAGCTTTCATTTTTTTGCAAGTGTTAGTTTTGCTTGTATTAGAAACTTGGGCAAAGTTTTTCAAGTCCTGATTAGCAATAATCCTAGGTTTTACTGTCGACAACGATGGATTAATTGTCCTGCTAATTAATCTGCGTTTAACTGGGTTATTCAGCTTTTTAACATCTCGGCGAAGAAGGTGAAAGTTAAATATATGTTTTAAATTGAATTTAGCTCAAAGTTTCAAGTCTTTGTTGCTAATATCTAATATCTTTTATCATGCTTTTTTTTTTCAGGTGGTGGAAGTTTAGAAAATATTTCTGCACCATCACCAAGATCTCATAGACGCAACCTGCATTCTGACACAAATAACAACCCGAAATCACGTGGAATACAGAGGACATCGCCTTCTCCTATTCTGTCTCGACGAAGACTCAGCCAAGAACTTAATGGTCAGTTAGGGTTTGTAGTGTAAAGCACTGTTGTTGGAGCTTTTACATGACCGCTAATGACTGGTAATGACAAACGACTATTTCAAGGATTATGATTACTCTAAGTAAATCCCACGACGAAAAACGCAGTTGACACTGTAGCTTAGTTGGTTAGAGGGACGTAGAACGTTTGCGTTGGTCGTGGATTTGAATCCCGACAAGGTCAGATAATTTTTTCTCTTTTCTTTGAGTGGGTTATTCTGGTTCCTTGTTGATGCTGTATATCGGCAAAACTCGGGTTATTCTCCATTTCCAGTGGCAAGGCATCACTCTTAGCTTTATATTATATCTAAAGAGTTTGAGTTTGTTTCTTTCACTACACTGAGTTGGTGGACGAACGGAACAGGTTTTACAACGAAATGATAAGGTGTTTGAGTGCATACGGTCTCTAGCATGCTTTTTCTTAGACCCATCATTTGCAGATAACTCAACAAAAATTTGGTTATTTCAAGACTGGTCATAAGTGAAGGGAAATCGAAGGAGAGCCTCAGTGGCGCCTAGCCGTGCAAGTTGTGTTAATTTAGCAAAAACAGAAGCTGTTTAACTGTAACATTCGATAGGCAAAAACTAGAAACTTTTTAGAATAGCGTTTAGGGCAACAATAACTTTTCAACAGTAACAACAAAAGGAAAACAAAATGAACAAAATGAAAAGAAAGCAGGAAGGAAAAAAGACGAAATAAAAGAGTAACGAGTTAATATGGTGAATTTTAACAGGTGCGAATCTTACGCAAACGTTGAGTAAAGAGCAACTGTCCTACTGCTTGGATTCTGATGAGGACACCCTGGTTAACGAAGTAAAATATGGCCGTCGTGCAAACGGGATAAAGAATGGAGACTATGACAAAGGATACAGGCCAAGCCGTCCCGACCGTATGAATTCCGACTCAGATATTTCTTCACGAGAGTCGTCTGCTTCGTCATCCGCTGGCAGAACGCGTAGGAGGTAATGTTGACAAGTGGGCCAGCTCCTCTTACTAATTTGTTATGGTTTCTGGGGTTTATAAGGCTCTTTTTACGAGTGGGCAAGCTTCTCTTATCAGTTTGTTACAGTTCCTAGGTTCTCTGAGACTCTCTCGGGCGGTATGAATTCACCGGCCGTTAAAATTCTAGTGTTTCCTAACCAAAGACTATGGACCTTGTTTTCCAAGTAGCAGACAAAGTTTACTGACAATCCGTAGCTCCTTTTTTGTACTCTGTGGTTCGCCTTTTCATCGCGCTGAATAATAGTTTAATTTCTCCCAAAACAAATTCAAGAGCTGAAAATGGTTGAAAATTTAAAAAAGAATTCCAAAAAACCTTGGAAAACCGTTTGATGAAGATGGTTACCGATCATCAGTAATGACCAGGAGGTTCTATAGTCTCCGAACCGGTAACAGTTAAGCTTTTTGGTCTCCAAACTAGACATCATCAGTAAGTGACAGGTAGGTGGTATGGTCTCTAACAGGACATCATAAGTAAGTGACTGGTAGGCTGTTTGGTCTCCCAATCAGACACCATCAGTAAGTGACAGGTAGGTGGTATGGTCTCCAACCGGATATCATAAGTGACAGGTAGGTTGTTTGGTCTCCCAATTGGAAACAATCAGTAAGTAACAGGTAGGTGGTATGATCTCCAACTTGACATCTTCAGTAAGTGACAGGTATGTGGTATGGTCTCCCAACCGGACATCATCAGTGACTTGAAGGTGGTATGGTCTCCCAACCAGACATCATCAGTAAGTGACAGGTAGGTGGTACGATCTCCCAACCAGACAACATCAGTAAGTGACAGTTAGGTGGTACGATCTCCCAACCAGACATCATCAGTAAGTGATAGGTATGTGGTACGATCTCCCAACCAAACATCATCAGTAAGTGACAGGTAGGTGGTACGATCTCCCAATCAGACATATCAGTAAGTGACAGGTAGGTGGTACGATCTCCCAACCAGACATCATCAGTAAGTGTCAGTTAGGTGTTACGGTCTCCAACCCGACATAATCAGTGTCAGGTAGATTGTATGGTCTCCAACTACACATCAGTGACATGTAGGTGGTATGGTCTCCCAGCCGGACATCATCAGTGACAGGTAGGTTGTACGGTCTCCAACTAGACATCAGTGACAGGTAGGTGGTATGGTATCTAACATGACATCATCAGTAAAAGTTTTCACGAACAATGTTAGTTGTAGTTGGGAGAATTGTTTCGTACTGATTTATGAATAAATTCCAGGAGTTTTCCAGGGTTGAAAAAGAATTTTTCCAGTATCCAACCCCTGACTCTCTAGGTGAAAAACAAAACAATATCAATTTTCTGGTTCTTCAGCCTTCACAGCGCAAAATGACAAAAACTAAATCAAATTCCATGAAAAAGCTACGTGAAATTTATTCGAAATGGTAAATGTACGATTGTGAGCAAGATGTTTCAGTAGGTTTTGGTTTGTTTTTGGGAGAGTTGAAATATTTCCCACAAAATTCCAGGAGTACAGGGTAATTATTTGTTTTTTCCACGATTTTGTTTTGGGCCCTTGAAGGTATTTCCAACATTCCTGGAAATTTCCAGGTGATTCCAGGAGTAGTGGCAGTTGGCGTATTTGGAGTTAAAAGGGTTAATCATGACTTGTTTTTCTTTCTCTCCTTTTTTATAGACATGTGGCTGTCCGAGATGCCGACCCTTCCCTGTTGGATGATTTTGTTACTAAACGCACCCCCACCCCACCCAGCAGAGCAGCTCCTTTTCCCTCACGGCCTCAAGCAGTTCACAGGGATCCCACAAATAATTCGCCAGCAGACAGACAGGGTAGTGGCAAACGCCTTTCCAAGTTTTGTCACGAGTGTGGTACAAAGTACCCAGTGGTTAGCGCCAAGTACTGCTGTGAATGTGGAATGAAGAGACTGTATATAGAAAGTTAGAATAACATTATTCTTACGGATTTGCACTATAAAATTTGGTTTACATTTGGAAAAGAACGCACAACATGCCTAAGAAAATAAATGAATACCATGTTTGGGATGAGAGGGTCCATGAGGGCATTATGTTTTTCGTACTTCGCCCCTCGTTATTTCATTTTAGGGCTTATAAACTGTGCGCTTTGTGGATCAAGACTCTTTGAGAATAACGATTTCTGACCTAAGGTTGGGAGCAAGATTAAGACTAGATTTTTGGCCAAGAAAAACTAGGATTCAAACTTGTTTTAAAGAAAAGGTATCACAAATAATTATAAAACATTTTATCCACATTTTTCAAAGCAAGTAACATAATTTTAGTTAGTGTTTTGTCACTAGAACTTGTGACGTTACTTTCGATCTTATTTTATGAATAATTCACGAGTGAACCAAACTCTTTCGCTAGTACTCTTAATTCATTTCATGTTGAGCAAGTAATATTATTATCAAGTTGTTTGAACTTTTTTCCAAAGAGCTATATTAGGACCTTAAAACATACCAAGTGCAGGGATAAAATGAATATCCATGGCTCCACGAAGAGTTAACTAAATTATAAATTTTTTACTCTTTGGTCAATGTTCAGATGTTGAGGTTGTATAGATTTGTACGTATTAACGTATCAACTTTATTTTACTAAGACATGGTTTAGCGATCACTTGCAAAAATCCCATGAAGACAAATATAAAGACAACTGAAGTACAAACTTTGACTGACTACAGTCACGAGGTTATAAGAAAAAAGGTTGTTTTGTCACAAGTATAAAGAAAAATTAAATTAAAGAATCGTGCAAAAATTAAAGCTTTTCAGCTTTTGCATTAGTTGATCACGATTTTAGTTTTGTCACTTAAAGCTGAATTAGTAAGCACGAGACCGTAGTAATTTTCTCTTTCCCTTACTGAAAAAACTCAACCCTATTATCGGGCCTAAGAGGCCCATTTGGCCGGTGCGTATCTCCGATTTCTGAGTGTTAAGCGGACGAGAGCCTTCAACTGAAAAAGAACACTAAAAAATCGCAGGTTAACTCTCAGCAGAACAAGGTACTCATTTACTAACTCATCTGATTCGACTCGAACAAGTCGGGTAAATTGTCGTGTCTTGTTTAAGGGCACAACAAACTGGCCTGGCCGGGTTCGAACTCGTGACCCTTGGATTACGAGTCAAACACGCTAACCGCTCACCCATTGCACCACCTGTTCCAATCCTAACTGCACCGATTTTTTTCAAGCCTCGTGGAGCATTCAAACTTCACATGTACGAGAGTTGTAGAGTATAAGTCGGGATTATTAACAATGAAGTGAAGTGAAAGTTTAAAGGTGGTAGAACCTTGACTTTGTTCTTCAGTGGAATCGCTCTTAAAACGGGAGTCCAAGCAGGTGCTTTCGTGTTTTCTATAACAGTTATTCTCTTGGACTACATCCCTCAAATGGTGAATCTCTGAGGGACTAGGATCGTAATAACCTTTGGTGTTGTCTTGGTACTTGGTCGAGTACTCGCCTTTCTACCCAGTCTAGAAGTGAATTCACTTCAGATCACAAAGCCATCCGGAAACAACGGATAACGAAACAGGATTCGTTCCACAATACTTGTTCGTTGCCACCAACAAGTAGTTTTAGTTAGAGTAAGACGTGATGCATCTTCAGTCAAGCTAAACTTGTCAGTTGACATAACAAGAAGTTCCTTAGATCAAACAATTTCCTTAGAACAAAATTTCCTTAGATCAACGTCATCCCCTCGCGGTTGGAAACGGTCCTTGCGGCTCAAATAATTCAACTGCACTTCAATAAGTTCAACACGTTTGTAATTAGAAACTTGCTGTTCCCAAAACTCCAGAGAGGGCATCACCTCCGTAAGATTCCGTCACTAAGGCACCGGCAGGCATCGCGTTCCATGTTATGAGCAAAGTTTGATTTAGGAACCTTAGCACATGCAGTGAGCGAAACCGTAGTAACGGCAGACATGTTACCTCGATACCATCTAAGCTAGTGTTACTATGGTAACAAGAGACGTCATGTTCCCGTTGCACCAGTAGCCATGTTACCATGGCACCAGCAGGAAGTATTACCATGGCACTAAAAGACATCATGGTTGATCTCGTCTCGTTTCTAAAGATTTGCTGACAAAAAATTACAACTTCTCTCTTAGAAACAAAATGGCCGGTCAAGACATTTTACTGCTATCTTGTAAACTTGAGAATAGACAATCTCTCTCGTCCTGCTTTTCTTGATAAGACAACACTTCCGCGCAAACCTCTAGCTTCCATTTTTTCTTTTATCTGAGCTGTTTAA
Organism: Hydrozoanthus tunicans; assembly: GCA_026413305.1. Taxonomy (NCBI): domain Eukaryota; kingdom Metazoa; phylum Cnidaria; class Anthozoa; order Zoantharia; family Hydrozoanthidae; genus Hydrozoanthus; species Hydrozoanthus tunicans. Next base: position 13,451 of record JAOBAT010090417.1, read on the forward strand.
AAACGAAAACATTACCATCAGTCTTCAACGGGGGATAAAGGATTGATTTCTAAGGGCCGTTTACACGAACCCAGGTTGGCTGTCAACCCGGGTCAGGTCGCCAACCCTGGTCGTGAAAAAGTTTCGTTTACATGGACCCGGGTTGTCTGCTGTCCACCCGACCGGTTGGCCAACAGCCTGACCCGGGTCAGCTCGTGCTTTTGCTCGGTTAATAGACTCGTTTCGATATTTTCGTAGGTATTTGGAAGAAAATGGCGAACAGCAAGCAAGTTGTTGTGATTTTGTCCGTGACACTTTGTTTTTTGTATGCTTTGGCTCAGTTCCACGTAGTTTTTTTAATCTCTTTGCAGCAGCAGAGATTGTCACAGTTAGCCGAAAGTAAAGCAAAAGTTGATGTCGACCACGCCAGAACAAGACTTCGAACGTTGAATTGAGTTTGTTTGTTTTTTCATTTGACTACGCGAACATCTCCAAAACTTGAAGTCTTATTGACGAAGCAAAAACAACGCGCGGTAAAATTTCATTTTGAAACATTTTATGCATGCTCAATGTGACGAGTGTGAAAATCCCAACCCGGGTTCAAATTAACCACCACTTTATGTACATGGACCCGGGTCAAGTGAACCCGTGTTTACGTGGAAAAAAATTTCCCGGCAAGAAGGGTTGACCCGGTCAGACAACGGGTTCATGTAAACAGTTGCAGACATTCGAATGGAGAAGGGTTGACCCGGGTTGGCTGCCAACCCGGGTTCGTGTAAACGGGCCCTTATTATAATCCAAAGAGAAATGCCTAAAACTCAATGGGGAGTGGGGGGGGGAGGGGAGGATTGCGATTCGAATATTTAGCAAGGATGAAAAACTTTTTAAGCCGTGTTAAGGTGACAAAATTTTCTCTCGATTCATGATCCAAAAACTATAAGTATTTCTAATTTCGGATGGTATTCACATGCCTTTCTTCTAGAAAACGTCCTACTCTTTCAGAACTTGGACTCACACCCACTGTTTGCGTCAATGGGTTGGATGCCAGTCATAGTATTTATTTCGAAAATACAGCGAAGCTTTTCAGACAAACCTGGTTTGTTCTCAGCAATGGTGACCAGGTAAAAACTGCCATTCTTTGATAGAAGATCTGGGACGAGTGGGAAAAGCCTGTCCATAACCTAAAAAACAAACAAACTCAATTCAACGTTCGAAGTCTTGTTCTGGCGTGGTCGACAATGGAGGAGAGTTTGTTTGCTACGACTAACTAAAAACGCTATAAATTCCTTTCTCGTTCCAAATGGCCCAAAGTCTTTGGCTCCCCTTGGACAGGACACTATTAGCCCCCTGTAGAAGCTGGTACCCAGCTGAACCAACTGGAACAAGTTGAGTAAAGTTTACTTATTTATGACGTTTTTTGACTCGATGAGCCACGGGAGAACAGGCAATAGGACTCGATGTCCCCTTCGAGGCCATCCACCCGGGACCTACGGTTTAACGTTCTTATCCGAGAAGACGCGAAGGTCTAACCGTTTGCAGATGTTAGAGCAAAGGCAGCACCTTCTCATCAGTTATCTTAAGACCCTGAGTGAAGGTCTGGCACATAGAATCGAACCCGGGTCTCCCGCACGACAGACTGGCGCCTTACCAACTGGGCTAACCAGGCGGTGTGTTGCTCAAGGACACAACAAAGTGGTCTGACTGGGGTTCGGACTCGCGACTCTGGGGTTACAAACTTATCGCTCGGCACCGATTACTGTTACAGAAACTAAAAAAGAACACCTTTTTTCAAGTTTTTTCAAAATAAAAATGCTCGATTACGTATACAGGAGAAAATAAGAAATGTCTTTCACTTCTAAAATCAAGAATATAAAAGATTACAAAAACGTACTGATCTGGGTTAAGTAGTTTACATTCCGCTGATAAACTACGTGGGTCTGTTACCCGATATAAATCTAGAATCAAGGCTGTACGATACTACCCAACCAACTACTTTACTAAGTTACATTCACTGAGCAACCAAGGGAAGAGATCAACTTGAGAATGAGTAGTCTTTGATTTTGCTTTGATAACAATTAGCATTTATACTGGCAGGAGCAGGCATAGCTCAGTCGGTTAGTACGCGGCCATCGGAGCTAGAGGTGTCTAGTTCGATCCCCGGTGATTCAGCTCGTCTGTTTCGACTTCCTTCTGATTAGTGTTGATGTAGCTTTGAACACCCGTAGAACGGAGCACTGACTGAGGGAGTGGTAAAAGGACGCACAGTCGGCTTCCATTGATAACAGCGCTCTTAGAGAACTGAAGGAAGTACTGACGTTAGAAAACTGTACCTTTACCTTAATCGACGGACAGCCGAATCCCGGGGACCAAGCAAACACACAGATAAAAGGCAAATGATACATGTACATACCTCTCGACCATCTATGCCTCCTGCCCAGGATGCCTGTATTCCGTGACCAACATTCTGAGATCAAAGGCAGCACAGCTGATAGTTATACTCGGCAAGAAAATAAAAAGATTTGTCAAGAATCTTGCTTTTATAAGTGGATGAAAAAAGCTTAGGTAAATATGTACCGAGGAAGGTTGCAAATGAAAAAACGTAGAGCAACCCAGCTTACATTTTACCCTAAAAAGAGTGAGGAGAGAGGATCAGCGGCTTGTTGTGAATAGTGCACGTACAGTACCGTCTAGGGCTGGGCTGTTCAGCCGCTGGTTAGCCCTGGGTCAAGCTAAAACCCAAGCTGGAATTTATTCTCTAAGGAAAGCTTTGCGGTTCTTATGAAGTACCGTTTAGATTTCTCATGGAGAAAAACCAAGTCGATTCCAAAACTACAGTTCAAATATTACACTGTCAGACTGGAAACAAGAACGTAGGTTAAAAATTTAACCCTGGGTTAGTTAGCGCTTATCCGCCTTTGAACAACTGGGCCCAGAGGTATCGTAACATAGTTACGGGTCAATCCCGCGTGTCAATCCTGCTGACCTATAGTCCCGTTTCCCGCCGTGACGAACCGTACGGCATTTTACGCGACAGCACGGGATTAGCAGTTTAGTCGACAAGAGGATTTACCCCGGAATAATTTCTAATGTGTTTTAACACATCTTAAAATTTGTATCGGAAAGGCCAACTTATTTTCGTTTAAGTCGACAAAGCAGGTAGTTTTAAATCAAGTTCCGTTGTGCAAAGCATAACTGGAAGACTTTATCGTTCGGTCTGGAAATGTCTTCACTGTAAAATTTGGACGCTTTAACGTTAATTTTTACAGACGCTTAATCCGTGTGATGACATTTTGTTATGGTTTAAAACTACATGTGTTTCTGTTAGTCCATTTTAATTTTCCGCGATGAGAATGACGAGCATTAATGATTCGCTTACAAGTGGTTGACTGAGAAGGAACATACCAATGAAAATATGATAAGCTGGGAAAGACTCAGATTGAGTGTGACCAAGAAAACTTTCAAATGCAGCTTGTTCTTTTTACCTCTTCTGGCGGAGTTACAACGTATGGCGGGTTGAATAGTAAAACGTCAACCTTCCCCGCTATGCCTGGCAATAAACACTCCACCTGAAAAGCACAGTATTCGTGTTTTGGATTAAAAGGTAACGATCAACAGTAACCAAACAACAGTTAAACCTCGGTAACTCGAACTGCCAAGGGAAATTGGGCCAGGGGAAGGTGCCAATCAAAATGGAAGTGTCTGTATGCATAAAATTATTTGTGAAGCACCTTATTTTTCTTATGAGTGGGTATATCCAGGGGGGAAAAGTCATTTAAAGTGTTTCAATGATCTGCACTTATTTAAAACAAGTTGACAATGAATGATTCATTTTCTAATAAAATTAATGCTTTGAAGTCCGAGAAAGTATGTACAAAAAATTGATAGTTAGAGAGGTAAAATGACTTGCAACTAAACGATGCAAGGGGGTTCATGAACCAAATCAGTAATGTGTTCAAACAAAGCCCATCAATTTTTTGCCATAAGTTCACCTACAAGGTTGGTTGTAAAAGGGTCTTACTTCCATTGATTCACTAGTGAAAAATGACAGCTTAAATTAGTTTGCAATTACAAGATACTTTTTCATTTTGACATACCATGACATACCAGATCAGTTGTGACACAGCACACATGTTGACCATTCTTCTTTGCTGTTTCTGATGTACACAATGAAGCCCTTGGATTAACATCAGTAGCTCTGTCGGTAAAGAAATTGGCAAATTTGAAATACAC
>JAOBAT010090428.1:0-13707 GCA_026413305.1 Hydrozoanthus tunicans
AAAACAAAAATGAAAATAAAATAAAATAAAACAAAACAAAATAAAATAAAAAATAAAATAAAAAATTTTGAAAAGAAAGTGAAATCAAAATAAATCAAAATAAAATCATAAAAAAGTGTAATTAATAATGGAAAATCGCTATGGTGTCAATGGGCCACCATAGATATCTCTGGACCTGACTTGACCAAAAGGATTAACAACACCTTTTTAAAAGTTGTTGAAGAATACGAGCCACTGAAACCTCACAACATTCTTACTGACTTTACTGTCCCTGAGAAGTTTCTACTCACAACTGAAATGATGTCGCAAATGCTGAATAATCTCAAAAGTAAAAAGTCCTGCGGTTCTGAGCCAATTCCTATTGTCATCCTGAAGGAAATGTCTTCACTCCTTGCACTGCCACTGACGCAAATCTTTAACTCTGCGCTGATCGAAGGTCACTTCCCTGCACAATGGAAACCAGCTGATGTCTGTCCAGTTCCTAAGAAATCCTGTGTTCAAGACCCAGAGAAAGACCTACGACCAATTTCACTTACTTCACCGGTTGGCAAGGTGTATGAGAGACCCCTAAACTCCTTGCATCTTCAACAAGTTGGGTCATCGCTGGATGAGCATCACTTTGGTTCTGTTAAAGGCTCATCAACTACTTGTGCCTTGGTGGACTTGATGAACTTCCTACTCTCATCAACTGATGACCCGAATGATATTGTGAGACTCTGTTTTTATGATCTTAGCAAAGGTTTTGACAGAGTAGACCATAACATCTTGATTGACATAGTGTGCCAGTTTGACTTTCACCCTGCCTTGGTCCAAAGTATTGCCAGCTTCCTGACAAGGCGCTCCCAAAGAGTTTGCTTGAATGGAATTTCATCCGAGTGGAAACCTGTTCCTGTGGGTATTCCACAGGGCAATGTTCTGGGCCCAACGTTATTCCTACTCATGGTCAACTCCCTCGCTCATCGTTAACGTTGGTGCTGGAAGTACATGGATGACATCACTATTGGTGAAACTCTCCATGCTGATGCAGACATTGCAAATTCCCTTCAAGAAAGCTCCAATGACATCTGTCGTGAAGTTCATGAAAGGAGGATGCAGCTAAACCCCACCAAATGCAAGGAAATGCTAATCTGCTTCAAGAGGAAAACACCTACTTTTACTAACATTGCAATTGATAACAGCTCGATTGAATGAGTATCATCTTATAAGTTATTAGGCCTAATTATTTCATCCAATCTAAAGTGGAATGCTCATATTGAGTTTTTAACTAAGAAGGCCTCTAAGAGAATCTACTCTGTGCGACTCTTGAAAAGAGCTAATGTTGCTGAACAAGACCTAGTCACGTTTTACATAACCTGCATCAGATCAGTCCTGGAGTATGCCTGCCCAGCATGGTTTTACAGCACACCAAGTTACCTACTAGAACAACTTGAGTCTATCCAAAGGCGAACAATGAGAGTTATATACCCGGATCACAGTTACCATGACGCCTGCCTGCAAGCAAGGGTTCCACGAGTGAAGGAAAGACTTGAAGACCTCTGCAAATCGTTTTTTGTGTCAATGCAAAATCGACAACATAAACTCCATGGACTTCTCCCTGAACTGTATAACAATCCATACACAACAAGTTCTACAACATATGGCTCAAGTTTCAAGATCCCCGTTTGCAAGACAAAACACACAATGAACAATTTCATATACCAAGCAGCAAGGGCATGGAACTTAACACCAAAAGAACGTTAATCCAACAACATGAGAACATGTACATAACTGACTATTTTGGACATTAGACTTGTGGAACTCTGATGAATCATTATCTACTCCATGAATTTTTAGAAGTATTAGAATTAGTATCAGTTATATAAGAATTATTGAATTTCCTATCTACAGCTAGATTTTATCTTATATTATTGTACAGATTTTTATATTTTGTATTGTATGAGAGTAATTTAGCCTTTGGCTACTAATCTCATTTTCAATAAAGTATTATTATCATTATCAAAGTAGACTATACTAATACTCTACATACAGTAGAACAGATACTGTCTAACACATAAAACAATATTTTACATAGCTTCAAACTATCAGGTATCATTACAGTTCCAAATGTTAAATTTTGTAAATATCCAGATACTGTTGTTTTAGTTTTTCTTAAATTTTGCTAGTGAGGAAAACTTTTTATCATTTTCTATTGTATTCCAGATTGTTGGACCTTTAAATTGATTACTGAACTTACCAAAATTAGTTCTTGCATACATGGTATGTAATACAGTTGTTTTGTTGTAAGTCTAGTGTTGTAACTATCTTTATTACTATGAGTAGTAAATTTGTGAAACATTTAGAGTACAAATTTCTTGTTTCCTAGAACTAAGTAAAAACAGTTCAATCAAACAGTCATGAAAAAGGATTATAGTGTAACCAAGTGGATAGACTGGTCCAGACAATGTTAGAAAACAGTCTTTGGAATATAGAATTCAACGAAGGGAGAAAGAGCGGAGAATAACACAACACACTGCCACATGACTACAGGAACTCCACGCAACAACACAACGGCAGACGCCGTGGTCGCTACAGAACAAAACAGAACTAACTTTATTTGTCAAACGAATTCAGTATAAATACATTTTTACTCAAACCAAAATAATGCATTAAGATACAAAACTGACATGCTGTGACTTCGACACTCCTAGTGATGTAAGTAGACTAACCCCACAACATCCGACACACCTACACACATTCTCACACGAAGTAACACAAATGTCACTTTCATTGCAAACCAAAAGCTAAATTCTAAACAACAAAAGTACAAAAAAAAAACCTAAACACATTCGCAGTAAATTCTAGCCTAAATCGTAATTACTTTACACCTCAAAAAAATACCACACAGTCTTGGATACAAATTTCGTTATGAATCCCTGTGAACCTAGTACTCTCTTAGTACTTAAAAATACGAGTGTAAAAAGTAAATAACAACCGGAAGTTATAGAAACGTACTGCGGTTACAGCCAAAAATACAGCAAAACCAGTATGTGGAATACCGTTTGTAAACCTTTTCGACTCATATTGAGTAAAACTCAACTTGGTCACAAAATGATGAACAGGTCTGAGATTTGCTGCAGCACTACTGGATCTTCTTTTCACCCACATTGAAACAGTAGTAAACCAAGGGGCTACAGCTTGGTGTATGGGACGGGAATGCAAACATGTAACCAAGTATTAAAGTATAGAAACTTACAATCTTCATTCACTGCACCAACCAATGAGATTATAAAAGTGAAATCCATTGAAGCCACTTAACTTTCTTTTTCACACTTTGCATTGTTTACAAATGAACTAACAAAATGATAAAGGTGCCAGGGCTTTCCATGTGATGTTAAACAAATCTTGCATATTTTTCCAATTAAAAATCAAACTCTTAAAATTTAAATGGCGTTTTAATTTAACTACCTTTTAAAAAATATTTTTATTTCTTAAGAACAACCTTAAGTAAAACATACAGGTTAATTTTTAAACCTCCTTTTGTGAAGCTATATAAGATGACAAAAACCTAAACGGGACAAACCTGGCGTGAAAGAATGGGCCGGAAGACTGCCAACTATCGATCCTGCAGCTGGTTTTCTTGCTTCCAACGACAAGAGTGTTCTTCCATACAACCCAGTGCTTCGGCTTCGGACTCTTAGTTTTAACAAACAAACTCCCCTCCTTTGAAGCACTGAAGGTTTTGTAATTTCTCTAAGAGCCTTTGTCTCTTCTATCTCAGTGTCCCTTTCCAAATTTAGTAAGGCAGTTGTTTTTTCCACAAACTTGAACACATTCGCCATTTTGAAAATTTAAGGTGCTATCCGCTGGCTATTTTGTTGGTGGGCCCATAACTTTGCTAATCGAGCTGGCCTTTTCCGGTTGCCTGTGATTGGTTGATATATTAAAAAATGGACGGTTGGCTTTATTTAAAATTTTATTGGCCAATCACAAAATGGCATTCCATTTGAAAGCGATTCCAACTGTCGATGTGTCTTCACGAGCATTCGTACACGGATTTGGATTGCGAGGGGAAGGTATTTTTTTGCTCCATCAGAAATAGAAACAAAAATCAAATTTTTAACAGTGTCTTGCCGTTAAGAAATCAACAGTTGTTCTCTTGATTTCTCGAAGCAGTTTGTAAGCACAGGCTTTTTGCAACAATCTTAAAAAACATTAGAACATCTCATCAAGTCGTTCTCGAGCAATATGCTGAAAGTGCCAGGAAGAGATCGGTATACTGGACGGGGCCGGGTGGAAAAGTACATGGCTGAACCTCCAAGGCAACCTAAAGAAGTAGACCAGATCATTGTCGATCCTTCTACAAAAAAGCGCTATTTGAGAGGACGGTTTTTGGGAAAGGTATTTAAAGATAAAGCGGATTTTAAATTTGAATTTCAAAAGTTATTGTCAGCAACAGTGACCGTTTAAGGGACGTCGTTGTGAATCTCTCTTAATTCATTTCTCAGGGCGGATTTGCAAAATGCTATGAGCTGACTGACTTAGACACGAAGGTTGTTTATGCTGGGAAAATTGTGCCCAAGACGCTATTGACCAAGCAACATCAAAAGGAAAAGGTATTTCCCAACTGCAAGCAAACTGCAGTGCTTTGCAGATTAGCAACTTGAAATAGTCAATAGACCGTACGTACTGTTGGTGCTAAAAGTTCGTTGCTTTTAATTTCAGATGACAATGGAAATCAAAATTCATCGCACTCTGTACCACAAACACATCGTTGGCTTCCAAGGATTTTTTGAAGACGATGACTACGTGTACATTCTTCTCGAGATATGCCGCCGAAGGGTAGGAACAAGGGTTTCTTTCATTTCTACATAAATCGTCAAACCTCCTAAAGGCTTCTTTTGTGATTTTCCATGCACTGCGGTTATTTCGTTGCTGTAAACATACACAGTTCATTTTTTAAATGAAGATCACGCGACGCGCTTCATTCAGATTGTTTGCTTCCTAATTGCGAATATATTGCTAAATTCAAATAGTATTTGATTAAAAAAGGTTTTAAGTTCATTGTGAAAAGATTAATATTATGACTCTCAAATACTAAACCGCTGTCTAATATCCGTGGTTTCTTGGATTCATGATATAAAACGTATACACAAGTCTGTGGTGTTAACGGTATTTTCTGATCTCTGATATGGTGTTCCATATTTCGAAACCGAGGCCCAGAAACCGTTGTGAAGGAAAAGCAAAATATTTAGTTGGTATTAAAATTTATAAAACTTTTGTGTTTTTACCAGGTCATGTTGGTTGAAACATTTTAAAAGTACTAAACTAATGTTTACGTGTACCGTCTGATATCTTACTATAGCGAAAACAACAAAATTAAAATCTGTTGTTACGTTCATGCTTGACGTGTAGCGTCCAATTATTCAAATATTAAGTGAAAGGGAATTAAAGTAAATTTTTCTGTCACCTGCTCGACCGCGGCGAAAACAATGCAAAAGTTTCTCAGAAAGCGACTCTATAAACAATATAAGTCTAATGGCAGGTTCTCAAAAGAGTACCTTGATCTCCAATCTTCTTTCTTAACTCCTTTTTTGAGATAAAATTGTCATAGGAGAGATATTAAATTTTGCTTTCTGCAAGAAGGAATAACTGTCTTGTTTAACAGCTGAGCAAAACAGCTGGCCGCTGCATAGAAAAGCACGCTGTTTGGGGCCTAACTAAGAATATAAATTACGTTAAATATCTATCAAGTACATTCAGTAGTTGGGAGATACTAGAAACACCAACTTTAGTAATGCATTATAAATTGTCTTTTAAATTTTGTTTGATCCTTTTTTCTTAGATAAAATTAAATTCGGTTTGCCAGCGGCACACTTTGGGAGTTTTGTATTAAATTTAGAAACTTCTGTCTAAATTAGATACTATAGAAGGATATTAAAATTTCTAAGTTAATGATAAAAACAAAAACATTAGAAATGTACTCGAAATTCCATCTTTTGTTATCGAAAAAACCTAGACACAGGTTTGCTCTTCACTTATGTTAGAGGGACTTGGGCCGAAAATGAATTTGGGTGGGCGTAGTTTCAATTGTCAAAAAATTATGCAGAGAAATTTCACTTTCAGTTTGAACCTTTCCCAAAAAGTTTAGATTTCTTGTACTGTTTCTTTCTTTTCAAAATGCACATACGTATTTTTTTCCCACTAAACTGGGCCAATTATAAAACTTCAAGTACCACAAGTTTGACAAAGGCAATCTGAAAGAAAAAAGGAGATATCTCTTAAATAGATATTTGATAAGAAATTGTACACAAAATAAAACTACTTTAAGAAAAATCTGAACCAAGAAAATTGAGATAATCATACAATGTCGTACTACAGTTTTAGATTAAAAATAACTGTTTAAACAGACTTGTAGTTAATTATTTTTCATGATATAATATGTACAATCATGTAGTAATAAGAGCTTATATTAAAAAAGTCAAGACAAAACCTTGGGATGTTTGACAGATTTAAAAACTAAAATAAACTTCTTTTTATCAAGTCTCTGATGGAAGTTCATAAAAGAAGAAAGCCAAAGCCCTTAACAGAGCCTGAAGTGCGCTACTATATGAAACAAATTGTGGAGTCTTGTGTCTATCTTCATCGAAACAATATTATTCATCGCGATCTGAAGTTAGGAAATTTGTTCCTAAATGATGACATGGAGATAAAACTTGGAGACTTTGGTCTTGCTACGAAACTTGAATGTGAAGGAGAAAGAAAAAAGTAAGTTAAATGTTACTCATGTACTAATATTTCTAGTTAAGTGGTTCTTCTTTCGGTGATACTACTAAAGAGTTTAATGATATTTTCTTAAAGATTGCTTGCTCCAAATACAAAATTTAAGGAGTTTGAATGCTAAATAGAATAATTATTATTATTTGATTGCTCACAGTTATTTTTTTTTACAAGAGAGTCTTTTAAGGATCATTCCAGATTTTTAAATTTGAGGCTTTTTAGCACATTTGACAGTTAATAGTCTTTCTATTCCATCAACTTTTTGTCCCCTATGATGACAAAAACTTGTGTTTAAATAGATTGAAATTTGGCAAATGATATTATTGAAAAAAGAAGTTGACATTGCTCCTTTCCAAGATAAACATTGACTTTTGTTGTCTATGGTGCCAAACAAGTTCAAGAATTGTAGTTGCACAGCTCCTTCCCTCCCTTGCCAAATCAATCTCATCTATGCTTGAAGAAGTGGCTAGTCCATATTAAGAGTTCATGCTAGTAAAAAACAAAAACAAAATCAGACATGTTTAAATTCTGTGCACAGTAAATTTTTTAGCAGTCAGCACAGTATGTTATTTCAAACATTTATTTAAATCTTTAAGATTTTTGTATATTATGATATATGACAGTCATTTTTGTTGATTCTTTAGAACACTCTGCGGTACACCAAACTACATAGCACCAGAAGTACTGAACAAGAAAGGACACAGTTATGAAGTAGACGTCTGGTCACTTGGGTGTATTATGTAAGTGTATTACTTAAAATATATATATGTATCTTGTTAACCTTTTCTATAGAGTTTTATGTGTTTAATTCAGTTGTAGGTAAATTAGTTAACACTTTAATCCCTGAGCTGAATTCAAGAGGGTCTGAAGCTGTAAAGTTTGATCCACAAAGCCATTGGGTGTTTGGGTAATCTCTTTAATAATTAATTTAGTTATCAATTTAAACCTCCCCCCCCCCCAGGGATGTTTGCACACAGTTACAAGCCAGGCCATAGGTACACTCAACAAGTCAATTCAACTCCATCAAAACAACATCAACAGGGTGGCAGCATTGACATACCCAAGACTTGGCTTGCAACTGTGCACATACAACAACTTACAAGCTTATTGTGCATTGCAGGTATACACTACTTGTTGGCAAGCCTCCATTTGAAACCAGTTCCCTAAAAGAAACTTACATGCGAATAAAGAGGAACGAGTACTTAATCCCAAGCAGGGTTAATCACACTGCACAACTGCTTATCATCAAGTTACTTCGGCCAGACCCATCAACCAGACCAACAATGGACGAGATCTTGAGTGATGACTTTTTCACCAAGGGGTACATTCCATCAAGACTACCAGTAAGTTGCTTGACAACCGAACCAAGATTCCCGAAAGAAACTCTTGCTAGCTACCAGAGTTCTAGAAAACCTTTGTTAGAGCTGAATTCAAGAGGGTCTGAACCAAATGCAGCTGTAAAGTTTGATCCACGAAGCAAAAGGAAGTCATTGGGTGTTCGGGTAATTGCAGGCGAAATCAGTCAGTTGGTACTTCCTGGCCAGAATGGTGCTGAAGAACTTCAGAAACAGACAGAAGGTATTAATCCAATCTATGAATAGCTGTTGAAATGTAATCTATTTCAAAAGATAAATATTTTTTTTACCTAAAGATCTTGAAAACCTGTGATGCCAAAAGTTCCTAAAAAATTGGGGGGGGGTGTTATCTTGGCAAGATTAGAGAGGTAAAAACAACAAGGTCTTTCTGAGTTGGACTTGTTTTTATGTGGCAAGGGAAATTCCAAACTAAGATTAGTGTTGCAACTACAGAGAACATTGAGTGGTAGGCTACTAAATAAGAAATGGGTACCTTGGATGATTTGTTAAGTATTTAATGTATGGGCATTTTTCTCCCTCTTCTTATACTCTATCCATAGAGTGAATGATTTTAGTACACATTGTAACATAAATTTATTGGTTTTCTTTAGACATCCCTTCTGACTGGTTTCTGTCACAGTTGCACCAGCAAATCAGTACCTGCTTGGCAAGCAAACCTTTAGAAAAGGACCCTATGAATTTTGGTAAGTTTTAAGCATGGTTTATTAGTGACAAAGAGCAAACTGTTTCCAGATACAGACTTCAAATCTCCAGATTTTGGTGGGGTCATCTCAATTGCATGCATTCAAGCTTCCTGAACGTACCTACACTTTGTGTTTCTGAAGCCTAAACGACGTTCTAGAATGCAGAACAACTGGTCTGTCATATGTACTAAAACTTTGCTTTTAAATTAGCATTAAAAATTTCCACAATTTTAAAGCGCCATCTACAAGTGTTATCTAAAACCATCCGTGACTCTCGGGATTTAATAGGAGGGCAAAAAAAAGTACCGGTACACTCGGGGGGGGGGATGTTACTTTCGGAATTCTACGAATTTGTCGAATTAGCGTTATTTTCATGACTGGCGAATTTTAGGTAACAAGATAACTCACACTTGACTTGTGACTTGACTTGACTTTATTCGCAGACGAAGCTGAAGATCCAGCAATGGCTCCTGTGTACTGGGTTGCGAAATGGGTGGACTACTCTGACAAATATGGCCTTGGTTACCAGTTGTCAGACTGCAGTGTTGGAGTACTGTTCAATGACACTACTAGGCTCATATTGAATTTAGACGGAGTGTAAGTAGTATCAAATGCAGAAATCGAATTCCTCGAGGAATAAAAGTAAATGGGGGTACAGTGGTGGTGCGGGCGTGTTCAGCTCGTTACCCAAGAGTTAAGTCAGTTTGAGCCCCGGTCAGACAGCTGTTTTGTGACTTTGAGCAAAGTGCTCTAACTGACTTGGCCCGGTCAATTTCAGCTGTATAAATAAGTACCAGTTTCTGCTGAGGGCTAACCTGCGATATTATATATATTAAGGAGCGATAAGAACCAAGCTAAGGCTCAAGAAAGAATTTAGTTTTTCTTAATAAGAGAAATAAGCTTTAGTTTTTTGAGTGATTTACAGCAGGACATTGCAAAGATGAAAACACGTATTCTGTTTGCCTTAAGATGTCAGAGGGGTGAGAAATAATCGATATTACGCACCATTGGAACAAAGGTAAAAAATTAACGATCGGAAAGAAAGGCTCAAACGATGCCCCTTTTACCAAATGGGTTCAAAACTAAAGATCGATGATTGGCAACGTCTGGATAAAATTGTTCATACTCGCCGGTAAAGTAACAATGCCTTTTGCTCTTAACTCGCCAGGACCCTTACATACATGGCAGATGGCAAAGAAACGGCTGCTTACACTATGGAAGAAGACTACTCGCATCTCCCTGATCTAGCAAAGAAAATAAAACTACTAAAGTACTTCCATAATTACATGAAAGAGCATTTGTTAAAGGTAACTGATGGACTAAAGTTTACTCCCGAATAGCAAAAAAGTTTATCTCGTTAATCCTTAGGGTGGAGTTAGAGCTCTTTTGTAATGCAATCTCGGAAAAAAAACTTTTGTAAAGCTCTTGTAACTTCTTGTACCAAATTTAAAGGCTTCATCTAATCTATATTTTCCTAATTGTAGCACTTGAAGCGAATGGAAGATTCTTCATTGGCAGTTATAGTTTGTTAAAACCGTCAAGTTTCTAAGTATTTCAGTTTTTGCCACGAGCAGCTGACCATGAATCATCTAATTTTAGGCTGGTGGGGACATTGAAATGAAGGAAGGAGATGAACTTGCTCGATTGCCATATCTACGAGAATGGTTTCGCACTCGCCATGCCATCGTGCTGCATCTCAGTAATGGAAGTTTGCAGGTACTTTTTTTCTGTTTTCAGCGATTTGTATTTGAATATTAGATAGAATAGAAAAGACTTCAAAAGATTCAGGACATGACAAAGAAGACGTATTTAAAGGTATCTTGACTCATCGGAAGTGTTTGCTTTAAAAGTGAGTACGTAGGTATTGGAACAGCCAAAAACTGGTAAATAGATATCGCGAATGAGAAGAGAAACGTAGTTCAGGGGTTTTATTTCAGTAAAACGATTTTAAAACTGTAAACTAATACTGTTATAATTGCCAAATTAGTCAAATACTTCTGTTCTTGTGAGCACTTTTTTTTCGTACGGTTAATCAATTCCAGCTCTGGAAACGCAGAATACTGCATTTTAGAGAGCCGATTTTTACAAATTTCAGTTGATTGCAATCAAGAAGCAATCGTCTCGTGGTACTCCTTGTACAAATACGGTTGTAGTAATTCTTGTACAAATATGGTTACAAACTTGAAGGCGTTCTCTCTTAAATCCGTAAATACCGCACTGTATGTGCACACACTAAAAAACTCAAACCTTAAATTCTAAACAGTGCTTCATACTTACCTTGGTTTTATTTCTTTCCTTGTTTCAACAAGATAAACTTCTTCAAAGATCACACTAAAGTCATCATCTGTCCACGTATGGCCGCTGTAACGTATATTGATGAAAAGAAGAACTTTAGAACCTTTCCTCTGAAGAACATTGAACGACATGGTTGCTGCAAAGAAATAGTCTGCAGGCTGCAGTACGCAAGGACAATGGTAGACCGCTTGAAGTTCAAAACATCTCACCCAGATAGCCCCAACCGTGTGATGCCCTTGAGTTTACCCACGGATGCGAAATCTACGCATTGAACCCTATCGACAATTTGACTTACCTGAACTGATTAACAGGCTAAGTTTGAAAATGCATTCAAATACCTTGCAATGCAAAACGTGCAATCGACAAAGTATATGTAAATATTACAAATGATCAATGAGTAAAAATTGAACTTTGAGTAGACTCCTAGATCGCTCAGTAACTTGTTTTTTTCAAAGTTACGACAAGCGAATTCTAAAGTTGTACATACAATTTATTTGTTTAACCTAGTTGACAGAAACCCAGGTGGCAGATGTGTTACACTTAAGCAAAATTTAGTGAACGTACTTCAAGTTAGATCTCGGGTATACATCAGCTACCTACCAGCTGCCTGAAGATACATGTTAAACCTCTTCAGTCCACGTCACCTGTCATCATCTAACTTCTCCCTATGTAACACACACAAAATCAGATTTTTGTACAGAGAAAACAAGAATTTATCAGGTGAAGTGAACAATTGAGGTTGAAAATGAAAACGTAAAGAAAAATATCGGTTCTAGTTGTAGAAATCAACCACTACAACTAGAAATGCTCTAGTTCATCTGTCATATTGAATCGAAGGCAGCAAAATAAAAACAAATTATCTTCTTCTTGTGAAGCATTTCAACCAAAATATATATCGTCCATACTTCAGCTGAAATTGGCTAATGCTATAGTCTTTCGTGTTTTACTTTTTATCTTTCAAGAATAGTCAACCTGTCACAGTGTAACAGAACTTTGTATTTGAAATATTTTATACATGCATGAAACCGTCATTAGTTAGTATGAGATATCCGGTACTTCTCCGAATATATTAATGTAGTTTTGAAAGTGAACACTTGTGCTTTGATTATAGTAAATTTAATATAAATACTGCAAGAATAAAATTACCATTTCTGCACCAAACGACATCGTGCTTTGTTTAAAAGGGGTTCACAAAGGTTTCAATAATAAAATTCAGGGCTTGTAACTTTGGAATTGTCAAGGCAAAAAGTTAACGAAAGCAACCCACGTTAACAGAGGTAAAATGTTACAAATGACCCAGCTCTTCTTTAAAGAGTTGCAAGCTAATCGTTCCTTGTTGATTGTAGCTGTTACATCTGCATCTGACTCTCCGGTTGATCACGTGTCTGATCCGTTCGTGGCTCTGGCATTCACCCTTTCTTGTTAATGAAATGAAGACTTAACTTTCCTTGAAGTTTCTACGACCAGATGTGTTTTTTTTTCATTATTCCGTCAACCGCAAGAAAAAAAAACGGCGACGTGAGGCAATCTTGCGTGACTGCGATTCTTAACTTCGGAGCTTTCCGATAGCTTTTCTTCGTGAATGACTCGGCAGATGTATCTTCTGTGGAATCCCAGTAACTAGAGAAATGTGCGGTCAACTGGTTGTCAACTAAGTTGAAAGGATATAGCTCCATTCTATAGATTACTCAAGATAATGCGCAGGGCTGCTAAAAGACCCATACTATGTATGGTTGTTCATTTCGAACGGCAGTTCCTGTTTTCCTAGATAGCATTGAAAAGATTGCGTATTACTTCAGTCGTAATAGGAGTGTGTTATCTGCGCCTTTCCTAGGATGTTATCGGACCCGGCTGCTTTACCAATTTTGGTCTTCCTAACTGTTGTTTTGATTCGGTTCTGGATTTTATTTTGTAGTTTATAGGTAAAAGGTATTCTGCCCTGGTGTTTCAGCTTCCATCTCAAATGGTGGCCTAATGAAGAATCCAATCTCTACCCTTCTTTTTAATCACCCTTGTGTATTCGACAGGGTGTTTCCTTGCTTGCCCTTGATCGTGTGACTGCATCTCTTCAATTACATCTTTAACGTCCTCCATGGCCTTGAAGTGCTACTTATTAAAGTGGATCTGGAATGCTTCTGTTATGGATGGATCCTTTACGTGTTGTGTGTTAAACGTGTCTCTAACATATTTCTTTAACGTAACACTTTTTCAACTTCAGCATCAAATACCCTACTAGCAGGTGGAGGTAGCTGCCTTCATCCACTCTCTCCTGGTATCAGCACTGGGCGATCTTCTCAACTTGCGGGTGACAAGAAGTGGTCTATCTGGTTCTTTGTGCTGTTATCTTAGAACACAAAGTCGCTTTGTGAATACTCTTGTGTCCATTGTTAGTAAATGACGAAGTCTTTCAATGGTTCCGTTATCTGTGTTATTCGTCTGGCTGGTGATTGGTCCACCAGACTTTAGCCCTTGTTAGCCAGCTTTACCCATTTCCACCTCCCACGGTGAAAACGTAGGGTTAGTCAGGGCGTCAGCGGTAAGAGTTGGAAATCTATTATTATCCGATCATTGTCCGCGTTGAGAGTCGATAACTGCAA
>JAOBAT010090439.1:6897-17655 GCA_026413305.1 Hydrozoanthus tunicans
CTACTACTCCAACCAAAGCCCTAGCCACCCACCCTAAAACAACAGTAATCTTCACCAAGAATGGATCTTCCATCATCGTGTGGGTCAACTACTACTCCAACCAAAGCCCTTCCCATCCACCCCAATATAACAGTAATTCCTTACCTTCACCGGCCGGCATACCAGGACACGGTTTCACGGTTATCTCGTCACTGCTAAGCTTTAGAGCGACGGGGACAACCTGAGCTGTTACAACCACGTGTTGTTCGTGGTAGCCATTAATCCTGTACTTGACACTCCTGGAACAGACAGAAAAGGTAAAATAGATTTATGTAGCGCTTTTCCCATATGAATACTCAAAGGCACTTCACCATGACCAGTTTTTCCCCGGCGGATCGAAAGCAAACGTAGGTGGAATTTGCAACTGCTTCAAAGCGGTCCATGTATTCTGGTACTCATTTTAGCGACCACGAAAACTGAGAGGCCTTTAGCGAGAAAGAAGGTCATCCAAACATTGAACCCTTGACCAAGACAGGATTGGAACCAGGGACCTCAGGACTGCGAGGCAGAGATCTTACCACTGCGCCAACCCCTCCGCTTTTTAGAGCAGAACATTAATAGTCTTATGCAAAATTGTAAGTGTTGTGCTAGTGGGATCTTGCTGGTGATGTCTCAATGTACTCTTGTAGCTCAGTATGTACAGGCTTCAGCTCCTAATGACCCGTTAGACCACAGTGCCATTTCACTGGCTGTCTCTATATAATAACTACGAACGTACATTTATGCTGTAATTTTGGTAGGGTAACTGATCATTAAGGCAAATGATTGGGTGTTTCATTATCACAAAAACTATTCTTATTAAGTGATTTACAGCTTTCTCTAGACCAGGTCACAAAGGCGCTATCATTGAATATGGCCTTAAACCACGCATGCTAGAGAGAATGCAACCTTAATAACTAACAATTACCCCTCATTGTTCGGCTCACTGACATCCAAACATGACTAACTTTTTACAGTTCTTTCTCTTGTCCCGTTGTGCCTCAGAAGATTCGTAAGTTACGTTTGCTTCTTAAAGCTGAGATCCAATTCTACCTTAAAGAACTTGTAAAAAAAGTAAAGTCAACAAGGTAAGGTCAACAAACTTACCTCTCAAATTTTCCTTTTGAGTTTGACTCAAACATTAAACCAAGCTTTGCCAGCGACCTGGGAGGAACAACTTGCGAGAGGGGTGATGTTTGTCGCAGCTCGCGGCAATCAATCTAAAATAAGAACAGAGAAAATAATTTGTTATCCCTTACATAATCGTTCCAAAAGTGTTTAAGACCGCTAAACGGAATCCTGCAATCTGATTGGCTGTTGAAAGGGCACAGTAGTGTCTTATAACACCCGAGAGCACTACAAACTTTTTTCTTTTACTGTCGTTCTTTTATTATGCAGTGTAATCCCGTTAGTTCGAACACCGATAGGAAACGAAAAAACCTGGGTTGTTGGTAATCGGGCTTTGCACAACTGGGCCCTGTTTGTTTAATACTGAAATAGTATCTTCTATAATTTGAAAGAAAAATCTTAGGCGTCCCGGCTTACCTGAACCTCAATGTGAATATAGATATCAAGCTTGTTTGAGATCATCAAATCCTTACAGCTCACTGATCGAAGACATACTTGTCCAAAATCAACAGCTGAGGGACCTGCAAAAAATGAATGAACAAAATCAATTAAGTCCATCTTATTGCTGTTGAGTACAAGTAGCAACAAAGCTTACAAGACTATGAAGAAAATCTACTCGTTTAAAAAAATTAACATTCCAAGACCTTCGGAAACTAACTTATCAAAATATTTTGTTAAATAATAAGAAGAATATAATGAGGTATTGTATTCTAGGAAAAAAGTCGTAAAATAATCATCATTATATTATTATTATAATTGTTACTATATTTATTTTTTGCTATTACTTCCAAGACGTCTAGATAATACTAGAATGACAGCAACTCTAAAGGAAATTACAACAGTTTTGAAACTAAACATGTTTCGGCAAGTCTCTTGCCATATCAGTAGTGAACAACAAAGCTATTCGGAAGTGAATTTTATAATTTTCTGAAAACGGATTTTTTCGTTTAGAACAATGCCTCTTGTTATAAGTTGTTTAGATAAACCTATTGGTTGATAGGCACGGCGCTTTCCGAAGTTGTTATCAAACTTTGACGAAAATCATAAGACGTAGAAGCGCACCATTGATATTCAAATGAACACTGTTCAAGAAAACAATAGCATTATGCCCTATGACACCCTTATTGATGTATTTAAATATAACTGTTATAATAACCTTTATCATCATTATCATTGTTAACGTTATTATTATGATTATAATTATCATTAAAATTAGCTTTGTCATCATCATCATTATCATTAAAGCTTTCACTGTTCTACAGCATCATCATAGATTTAACATCTTTATCAGCATATTTGTTTTACCATAATCGTCAAAGCACTCTTCCTTTTTTAACGGTAAAAAGGGTTTGTCTAGTTAATCTGTTGAAGTTGTCATTAGGTCTTCCTATCATTTTGTACTAGCCTCCTTGCATGCGGTTAGATGTCTTTTCTTAGCGAGGAAAATAAACAAGGCACACAGGGGGGGGGAGGTATAACCGTCGTAATTTTAAGGGGTTAAAATTTTCTAGGGTCTAAAAACGCCAAGCTATTGGACTGCTTGCAGTCCCGTGTTTTAGCAAACGTGAGTTTTAAAAGACGAACGTTCTATAACGCGCGCGCCTTTACTTACTGCATATCACGTTCAGCACAACACGAGGGGACCTGGCGCCAACCCGCTAGCTACCCTGGGAAAACCTTCAGCTTTCAACTGGTATTTTTAAGGTAATTTTAAAACCGACAGGTGTTTTTTAGGGTAGAAAATGTTATCCCTTGGTAACTTTAGGGTATTTTGGGGACTTTTCCGACGACCCCCCCCCCTCCCGGCAGGGCACGGCGTTGTCACAATCTTGAGTTTCCTGATCGAGTGAGCGGCCTTAACATTTGTGGTCTTTCTTTTCCTCCCAGCCCCCCCTCCTCTTTATTTCTCACTCGCCCCAATGCCGCTCGACCACGAAATCCAAGATGACGCAACAACGCTGTGCCTGTGAGCTTTATGCGGTAAAATAACACCTAACCGCCCGCAAGCGGGCAATATTATGTACCTATCTCCAACAGTTTGAGTTGTTGTGGGGTCAGAGTTTTGGAGCAGTCGTTCCTCTCTCTCGTTGACATAGGAACCGCGTTTAATCCATCGCTTATCTGTAACAATCAACGCAAAATGAGTCATTGTCAATACATGTATAATGAAGACTATAGGAGTAACGCTTTGTAGTCATTTCTATCACAGTACACTGAAACATTAATACAAAATGTATCGCTGTAAGTATGTAAAGAGAATAAAAGGAGGTACTGATTTTGTGACACTTATCATTCCACAATACGCTAAGTTATCACATACAACAAAGAGATAACGCGAGAGTTTATCAGCTATAGCTTGCGTGTGGAAGCACTTGTATTTGTGTGTGTAATGCCTTGTTTTTGTCTTGTCTTGTAAGGAGCAGAGCAGACAACAAAACAATTCTTCCACCGCACTTGTCCAAGCTGATAAGCTTTCGCACCAACACAAATAAACTATCTGTTTTTCAAAGGTCTTTAAGAAAAACCCTACTAGAAACTCGTCATACAATACACGGGTATCAGGCTCGCGTCTAAGAGAGTTAAAAAGAGAAGAGATCGCTGGTGAACTTGGCAACCAAAAGTGAGCCACACCTTTTTTAAAGTCATCGAGCTTCTTTCAGCATCCAGAGATTTGGAGTTGAGAAGTTTCACCTCGTTTTTCACTGGAGACGGCGCTGGGAACAAAAAGTTAATTAAATAAGCAATTGGTCCTCTTTCGTTTGTATTGTGTTTGGACGATTACTGTTGCGACCAACTCACCGCCCAAACCACTGTGCTGTGGCTTTTATAAACAAAACATTTTGTTTGATTTTTCCAGTTGTCGCTGCAGGATATATATAACTAGCTAGAACATAATCGATTTTCAGCATCTAAAAGCTAAATCCTTTCACGAGCCAGTGGCTCATGTGGCCGGCGCTTATCTCCGGTTTCTGTAATGTTAAGCGGATGAGAGTCTTTGACTCCCCCTGGACAGGACACTAATCTATCCAACAGAACTGGTACTCATTTATACAACTGAGTCGACTGGAACAAAGTCTGGTAAAGTGTCTTGTTCAATGACACAACAAAGTGGTCTGACCGGGGCTCAAACTCGCAACCCTAGGATTAACGCTAAACGACTTTTCAGTATCTAGTCACATAACTATACATCGCAGCGCCTGACCCGTTATGAGTGTTTAACCAGTACCTGCATGTACAGTGTTTGACCTGCTTAACTATGGCAAAAATAAAACCCTTTATCCCTGGGTCTGGTTCCTCAAAACCTGATTAGTGCTAACCCAGGGCTAATTTCTTAATCCATGTTCCTGTTTCCTACATTCTTGAGCTTGCTTTGGGCTGAAATTTTCTCTTGTTAGTAAATCAGATCAGTATTCTGTAAGCATAACGAAGCTTAACATATGGAGAAACTGTTGTCTGAGTTTTGTCTTAATCCAGAATTAAGTTATTCGGGGTTTTGTAGAACCGAGCCCTGCTCTTTAAATAGATGCCTATCTCTTTTAAAGTCCCTATCAAGCTTAATTTTTTTACTTTTTGGATTAAAACTGTTGTCATATGTGAACTCAAAATTCGAATTACCAAAGAAAATTTCCACGTCTAATTATGCTTTTACACAAAAAAATATTAGAATGTAAATTTTGACCTGGCCGGCCGGGGACTGGTAATCTGTGTCGTAGCACATTGAGTTATGTGGATTTTGTTTAATAAAATTTCATTTCTGTTAAAAAATGTCATATTTTTTTTTTCAAACAATTTCAAGAGAATAATTCATTGATTAAAGTTATAATAATATGACATATGACTATTGTAGCCAGAATTGAATTTTTTGAGATAAAAAAGATTGTCTCTGCTTCATGCCTTGTGTTACGTCATGTGCCTCGTGCTACGTAATCATTGCACCCTTCAAGTCAAAAAATTGTAACAGGAACTGCGAGAAAAGGTTTTGTTTTTGAAAACTACTGTCATTAAAGGGTTCTACTTCTTCATGTGGTACTTAAAAAATAAGCTTTATAGAGACTTTAAGTAAATAGTTTGTGTTTCAATATACGCAAGAAGACATTTTTTATTCTTTAGAGTTGTCACTCTGGCTTTACGTGCTCCAACACCGCTCCATGAAAATCTAGAGTTATACAACACTTCAAATTTCAACTCACGTCTTTCTGGAGTCTTTATTTGCCTCGAGGACAGTTTCGGCGGCTTGAGTCCATGCGCGGGTTTGATTCCAAGCTCTACTTTATTGTTAAACTCCATAAACTCCCTGATGTGTAAACCAAAAGTTTTGAACAATTAACCTCTTTACCAAACTGAGGAATAACTAATACAATAAGCACATCCAACGTGTTCATATCACTGCCGTCAGTCACTTACACCGACAAAAAATCCCTCTCAGGACTATAACAACCCGGACGATTTCAACATACGATCTACTCAGTGTTCTTCCTTGGCTCAAACTATTTACCGTTTCTAAACACGCTCGAATTCCCACAGAAAGTTACAAACAATATTGTAAAATAAAGGAAGTATAACGCGCGTTCTGACTGGCTGTGGTGACGTACTCTAAGTATGAATTAAGTGTGTCTGCATACGTCATCGCGGGAATTCATCAACTGTTTGTGTGTCGGAATATAATTTCGCTTACTTGCTATGTTCTTTGATAAAAACGCCTGCGAACTCTTAAGTTCACTCAAGAAGCTAAGTGCGAAAAAAACTCGCCTGCGGCTCGTTTTCCTCTACGCACTTCTTTCGTGAACTAAAAAGTTCACGCGTGTTTCTATCACTGAACAGAGCGCGCGCGCTCGTTTTATATTTTGCGCTTTTGGAATCTTCGATTCTCACATAAACGCGCAGTTATGTAACTAAAACCGACCTGCCCTTCTCGTTGACAATTCGCAGTTTCCTCAGACCGTCAATGTAGTCCAGATATTTGTTTCTGTGGTCGATTCGTTGTTTCTCTTCTTCATCCGTTAAGGCGTAGTCTGGATCAACATACGTGTACCTTTCCGTTCCGGTAAAAAGCGTTCTGCAGAAAAAAAATTAAGATAAAACATTCGATAAATCGTTCGATCCATAAATTTGGCTGTTTCTTGAATTCAAAAACTCTTGCGTGGACTTGTTGTATGACTCCATCCATATGTTTGTTTGTTTATCAAAAACTCGGAATCAGAAGTAAAGCATACTGTGTTCCCAAATAAAGATTTTGTTTTGTCAAAATACAGAATGTCTTGTTTAAACGCGCTAATATTTTTGAAAAAAAAGATCATGCCTTCGATTTCGCGTTAATTTTCTAGAATTGAAAATGTTGCCCCTTGACATTAATAATTTCGCGCGTTAAACACGTGAAATCAGCAATTTAGGAGATAAGGTACCAGTATCAAAGAAAAAGGACTTTCAAGTCCTAGTTTAGCCTGTTTGCAAGCGTTTGGATGTATTCTCAACGCGGAAATCTTACAGGGCATGGTCTTACTGCACCATCGTTGGTGTCATAGTTGAGCGGCATTGGGTCATTGTCAACACCTCACCCCTCCCCTCTCCTTTCCCTTTTTCGCTCGCTCAAAAAGCTACAAGACCGCGAAAACCAAAACGGCGTGGCAATGCCGTTCTCAGTGAGTTTAAAGCGCTGAAAAAAAACCGCCTACAAACAGCCTAGTCTTTGGTAAGCGAAAAAAGACCCTATAATGACAATATAAAGCGTTGCGCACCTTATTTTTTCTTTCCTGTTTGAAGGTCTGATGCTGGTAGCTCTGTCGCCTGGATGTGCCACCATTATTGCGTCTGAAGACTTTGGCCTCTTGTCCAGGCCTTTCTTGTCGTCCGGGAGGGAACTGAGGCCGAGTAACTGGAGCAACATGGTGTAAATTGTAACAGACCTAATGAATAAGTAGAGGGAAAAGAGGAAGCATCATTATTTTACGGATGATAATCAAAGGCGAACAATGCAGAATATTCACTTATAAATGAGCCAATCAGAGCGCGCGAAAATTGATATTCAACTGTGTGGTTATTACGCATGAACAGACTAAGGTTTTGATAGCTTGTCAACTACAATATGTTGTGAAATGCTTAAAACCAAAAATTTCTTTAGAAGCTTTTAAAAATACCGTAGTTTTAAACAAATTTCTTTTTTGATATCGTGATCCTAAACGGACCCGAAGCGACTAATTCAATCCGCCATTTTGTTTCTTTGTCCTTTTCTACTGTTTCAGAGGTCAATAATGTCTCACATCTACTATTTCTAGACCAATCAAAACGCGCTTGGCCGAGCTGGTATATACAAGATAACTAACCTCGTTGCCGTTGGGTCGCTGTTAAAAGAAAAATCCTCTGTCACAGTGCCCACCACGTCAAGGGGAAGAGAACTCTTGAAAGTCCCCATCTGGTTTGGTCTGAAGGAGAGGACAACATCCATTGACTGGCCGGCTTTGATGTTTCCTTTGTATGGCTGAGCTTGGAAGTGCGCTATACGATGTAGAGAGAAAGCCAACGGTAGACTTGCTGATTCGTTGTTGATTGTACATAAACAGTCAACCTGCTGTCCAATGGGACATTCGCCAAACTTGAAAACGGGGCTGGGTGATACAGACACTAGTACTGGAAGGGCGGTGCCTGTCAGCGCAACTTCAACCCTTGAGCCTGTGGAACAACGTTGTAAAGTGCCTATGACACGTTTATTTTTCATAACTGATACTACATTGGTGCCTACGTCGAGTCAAAGAGGCTACACTCCAACAACAAGCCTGCGGCATTGAGATTCAAAAGCACAACAGCAGAAGGCTCTAACCAACAAACTAACCACAGCAAAGGGCGCCTGGACATAAGTTACCGACGAATATAAAGACGAACAGTCATCTAGCCTACACCATCGCCTGATTAAGACTAGCAGTAGCAATCGGAAAATCGCGTTCACGTAGTTATGACCGAAATCATGAGACTCGTTTATTACTTGAACACGAGATCAGTTTTTCAATTTTCAAAAAGTATACTACAAAAAACAAATGGTTGGCCAAGTTTGAGAAACATACGATGAAAGTACGCCAAGATACGCCGTGTAGAATTTTGAGCTTTTCCCGCTAAAATCGTCCCCTCCAAAAGACCAACAAGATGACGTAACAGGTCACGTGCGTCTCGCCTCAAACTTGGCAAACCTGAAAAACTGATTTCGTGTCATATGCTCTTTAATGTTTTATGTCCTTGGAAGTTTGAAAGTATAGGCGGATTTTAGCTGATGTTATGTTTACCAACAAACTTTTTCAAATCAAAACCTTCGAACAAAGAAACCTTTATGTCAAACCACCAGTCCAATAACAATTGACTCATTAACAACAATGACTGAAACCCTCCTTTGTATGCGTTAATTACCTTCCTTTGAAGCGGAGCCCAACGCACTCCCCACAGTTTCAATATGCATGAAAAGGGCATAGTCACGCCTTGGTAGCGTTTGGTCTTTTGTCTTCCAGCCCTTGTGAGACTTTGAGAACCGAGGACTAAACTTGAAGTGAATCACTCTCATCTCGTTAGGCTGCAGTGTGCCTTGGCTTGGTACGGCTGTCACCAGGGAGGTGAGATCGTTAGCGGCGCCTAGCTCATCCGTAGCGTGTTGTGAGGATAATATTGCTGATGCACTCTTTGTTAAGTCAGCACCCTGGGCAAAAGTTGTTCAAAACGGTGAGCATGCAACTAGTGTTTGGAAATTTTTGGCTAAAGGAGTTACTATAAGAACTGCCATAGGCCTCGAGGTCCCCTTTTAGATCTGTCCAGACCTATGTTTTAAAGTCCTTATCCTAGAAACCACAAACGTTTAACCGTTTGCAAATGTTAGAGCAAACGCAGCTTCTTCTCCTCAGTTGTTTGAAGACCCTGAGTGAAGGTCCGGCACCGGGAATCGAACCCAGGCCTCCCACATGACAGACTGGCACCTTACCAACTGGGATAACTAGACGGTTGTCATTGTGGTTGAAGAGATCAAACTATGTACTACCCTAGCACCTTGAAATGACGAGAATTCACTAGTTTCCCTTTTGTTCATTGCCTTACAGTACCTCGTTTCTCGCTAATTCTCCTAACTTGAGGCTATACTCCTCATTGAACAAGTTTGGAAGAATTTTAATTTTCATCACCATTAGTTCACTTTATTTGATCTACTCTCTTTTTCTCATTACCGAATCTCTACATAAGGAGAAGCAAGATCTATGTTGAGAGCTGTATGGATGAATGTGAGATCTTGATGTGAATATCGATTCAAATGGTTCACAATCCCAGGAAGGGGGAATGTACTCCGGGGGTCATAAGGGTAGAGATGACCATCGGTAAAGTCCCTAAAATACCCTAAAAATTCCAAGGCGGGATAGTTTTCTACCCTAAAAAAATATATCTCGGTTTAAAAATTACCTTAAAAAGTAAAAAATTAAAAATCTGACATTTTTCTCTGGATAGCTAGCAGGTCAGCGCTAAGTCCCCCCGTTGCACTGAACGTCATATGCAGCACTTAAAGGTGCAAGCATTATAAGAGGTTTGCCAGCAGGACTTTTGTCTTAGCTTCTTGTTTATCTCAATATAGGGGGTACTCCGTCCTGGTTATTAGTACGAAAAAAAAAATGCAGTCACTGATATGAAAAGCAGTCTCTTACCATTTCCTGGCCTTCTCCACCTTCCTCTAGGATCGTCACAAAACTGGCAACATCAGGTCCGTTATTATGGATAAGGTAAGATTCTATCTTGTCGGTTCCATAGTAAATGCAACCAAAGTTTATGCACTGTACCCTTTCTTGAGTGTCAGCAGTTAACAGTTCAAGTGATCGCTCGACCACATGACCTTTTATCTCCAACACAGTGGGTGTTTGTCCTTCTAGCCGCACACTGTTGAAAAATTTTGGGAGAGGTTAAGCACTTTATCAGCATAACCTAACCCTAACCTAAGCCTAACCCTAATCCTAACGCCATATGGATACCTGATCACCGGAGGTAGTAACTTAAATGCATGAACTGAAATAATTAGCTCATTTTGGAAGACTTTCATTAGTTCCAGGCCAGGTGTCCTTGAATTCGAGTTCTTTCTAGGCCAGGTAATCAATGACTTACAGTATTTTCTAGACCAAGTAGTCTATGGCTTCCAATACTTTCTATACCAGGCAATCTATGGCTTCCAAGACTTTCTAGGTAAGGCAATTAACATGCAGCTTACAGTGCTTTCTAGGCCAGGTTACCTATGGCTTTCAGTACTTTCTAGGCGACAAAAATTATGGCTTACAGTAAGTAGTTTCTAGGCCAGGCAATCTATGGCTTCCAGTACTTTCTAGGCCAGGTAACCTATTGCTTACAGTACTTTCTAAGCTAGGCAACCAATGGCTTCCAGTACTTTTGAGGCCAGATATTCTATGGCTAACAGTACTTTCTAGGCCAGGCAATCTATGGCTTCCAGTACTTTCTAGGCCAGGCAATTTATGGCTTCCAGTACTTTCTAGGCAAGGTAATCTATGGCTTCCAGTACTTTCTAGGCAAGGTAATCTATGGCTTCCAGTACTTTCTAGGCAAGGTAATCTATGGCTTCCAGTACTTTCTAGGCCAGGCAATCTATGGCTT
>JAOBAT010090450.1:0-12859 GCA_026413305.1 Hydrozoanthus tunicans
TTCTACGTCTGACTCTTTTCCGACCCTTTCCGCTCCTTTTTATCTCTTTTTTTCTTTTCCCGCCTTTTTTTACAGTCACGTGATCCTTTTTTCCGCCCTTTACAGTCACGTGATCCCTCCCCCCCACCACAACTCTCTCGACCAATCCGCGATCACTCTTTTCCCGCCCTTGAGGTTACGTGATCGCTCTCGACCAATCAGAAGCCAGAATCTCTCGACTAATCAGCGCTCAGTATTTGGGCCCAGACTGCCGGACATAACTACTCCTATGCGCAGTGGATACGTTATTCGCATGTGTCAATGCGCAATAGTTATTTTGTAACTCGGATAGTTGAAACACCATATGACCGCTCTAATTTCAGCGTAGCATGAAACACAGAGTTACAGCGGTGGATGTTTGTTTTAAACCTTGTTTTTGATGTCGTATTTTACTATCTCAAAGCGATTTCTGGCATGGCATGGGAGGTCGTACCATCGCTAAAGTTGAGCAGTTCGATCTCTGTGAGGCTATTCGACTACAACCTCAAATCGCTTATTTAGAAATCAGTACTATAACGAGCTCACACAATGTGACATGTCCCCGGCCGTTAACAGTCGGTTCAGCCATAGAAGAATTTGAGCGTCTTAATCATGACAACTATGGGGTCAGCTTTGTTTGTGTTGGTCAAACAGTACATCGGAGCCCTGTACGCAATTTGAATGTTATAAGGTTAAGTTAAGTCTGTTTTAGAGCCACTCCCTCTCGCTGTGTTTCGGACACAAAAGGGATTCTGGCGTCCTTCACATTTTACTTGTCTTAATAGGGAGGGGCAGTATAAATTGTATAAAAGCATCAGGGGAGCAATAACTCATTGTTAAATCGTCTCAAGTCGGGAACCGTTTACCATTTATTTCTATAGTTGCGTTCGGTCGGGTAGCGGAGTTTATACATTAAAAGTAGCATGTAATACTATGTGAAATGCATGTAAAAATGGCACTCTTGTGGTTGAGTATGTAAAAATGGTATAATTGTTTATTGATTTTCGCATGGTTTTGAAAGTGCGGTTTAGTTTGCCTATGAGTATACTACCCATTATCGGCCGTCAATCTTGACGCGCCATATCACTTGGTGCTCTACAATCGTTTTTGTTAAATGCTGAAAAACTCCAGCCGATGAGCGCGCTATGACAGGTACGGTAGTTTACCAAACTACACCATAGGTCATTTTGTAATTTTGATCCTCTGGTGCTTTACGGTCACTTTCCATCTTATCTTTAGCTGATATCATTTTGTTAAAGTTATACAGCTTTTAGTATGCCTCCACAAAAGAAAAGCCGTCACTTGGATCATCCTACAGTCGCAACGCCACAAGTGCAGTTTGTACCTGATCCGGTCGGTCGAGGTAATGCTGCAGTAAGCAATGGCCTCCGCTTCACCAACAACGAACGATCCTGACCCGGCAATGATAGCCACTATAGTTGCAGCTGTACATACAGCACTGCAGAGTACTTCCACTTCTATGACACAGCCGAGAAACACTTCTGTGCATGCGGCATTTCAGCGTGGGGCTGAGGACATCAAAAGCTTCTCAAGTGGTGAGACTTTTCCCAGTGAACCCTTATTTCATAGTATTGCAGTACCATTAGGTAGTCGTATTAGTTCTACTTTGAAATCAAAAATTTGGGCAGGATAATTTATAGATTTTGCCTCGATGCTGGATATTTCACCTAATCCTGACAAGTACTCTTTATCCTTCACGTCCAAACCAGTCAAAACCCTCAAAAAGGTATTTTCTGTGAACAAACTGGATATCTGCCTTCCATACTTTTGTTGCCATTTACTTTGTAAAGTATCCAAATGAGACACCCGAGTTAATGAAATACTATGAGACGGTAAGAGACTTAGCAGCCCGTGGGGGTCCTGCTGAGCATACAATGCAGGGCAACAATGCGGCCCCGGATACCATTATGAGCACAAACGCTCAAAACGTTGAAGAAAATACCCCGGTTACCAATGCCAACATTTTACTACTATACAAGGGACTGGGGAGATCGAACAGGTTAGACTCCATCAAGTTCTAAGCAGCCCGCCGGTAACGCCCGTAGGAGTGTCCATTCTTAACTGTTTGTTATCAAATTTCGAGCCACGCTTAAAAAAATTCCTAATTGATGGCTTTTCCTTTGGTTTTCGCATTGGGTTTGTCTCATCTGTTAATCCACGTCTAGCACGGATTCGATTGTCAAACATATTGAAGGATGGAAAATTAACCGCAGTACTAAAACTAGATCATCTGTGAATTGTTCCTTGGTGCTACAATCAGTGATTGTTATGATTACTTAAGCCGCCACTAAAAAGTAATCCTGATGAAATAGTTATTCACATGGGCACAAACGATCTGAAGATCAACTTTACAAGAAATACTGCAGAAGGTATTATTGATCTTGCTAAATGGGTTGAAATTACATTGCCAGCTACAAAAATAAGCATCTCTAAGCTAACGTTTTGCAACAACCTGGATGATTCGAGAACCAAAGTTACAGAAACAAAGAAGAAATTGAAGAAACTCTGTATTCAACAACACTGGCAGCTAATTAACCATCTGATGAAGGTTGCCTCAATCGAAGCAGACTTCACCTGAACAAGAAAGGAACTGGTCGTTTTTCTTCAAACCTCATTAAATATAACTATTAGTAATTGGTTAACCGTTGAGCATCAGGAGTCTGAGGGTTTAGGTGAGTCTATTGGTAATTCATGTGATCTGAAGACAATGAGAGGAATGAAAATTGCATGCTTTAATGTCAATAGACTACTTCCTAAGTTACATCAAATACGCATTTTCTGTGAGTCAGGCAATAATGATGTTATTGCAGTAAATGAAATGAAACTAGATCCGCAAATAGGTGATAATGAAATTCAAATATATGGTTATAATATTCGAAAAGACCGTAACATATTTGATGGCGGAGTCTGTTTATACATTAAGAAACACTTTAACTATGATATTAGAAATTAATTGATGCGTGAACAAATTGAGAATGTTGTTATTGAAATTAAGAAGCCTAATTCAGTTCCGATTTTTGTTCGCATTTGGTATCGACCACAAGGTTCACCGTTTGAGTTTTTTGGATTGTTTGAATCGGTTCTTAAAATAATTGATGCAATGAAAGGTGAACACTACATCTTAGATAATTCAAATTGTGATCTCTTAGCTAAAAGCCACGATTGTCATACAAAACGACTACTTGAGCTTTGTGAATTATATAATTTATCTTAACTGATAAATATACCAACACGAATGACGTTGCATTCTGAAACATTGATGGATCTGTGCCTGACAAGGAGTTATTGACATAGGTTTAAGTGATCATGATATTATTTATCTAGTTAGAAAGCTGGATCATTTTCGTGCGGCGAGACATAGAGTTGTTTCAAAAAAGATGTCTGAAACGCTTCAATCAGGAACGATTAATAAATGATCAAGAAATGGTCGCCTGGGATAATATTCAAGTTTTAAATCCAAATCAACAATGGGAAAAAAGGAGAGAATTACTGCTGTTGTTGATAAAAACGCTCCTTTAAAACGATCTCGAATTTAAAACAAAAGATCACCCTGGTTCTTAGGCGACATAATAAGCTTAATTCGCAAAAGGGACTTCCTTGCAAAGAGCAATTGGATTCAAAAGAGGCAGGTGACTGGAACAAATATAAGAGAGCATGTAATACTGTTAACAACGAAATTAAAATTCGCAAATCGAACTCCTACAAAGATGCTTGTTTTACTCGTAAGAAAGATCCTAGTAAGCTTTGGAATGCAATAAATGAAGCGTGTAGTGTAGAACTAAAAAGTTCCATTGTTAAAAATGCGGAAGTAGTTGACCAGAAATTAACTAACAGTGCCGCTATGGCTGAGGCTTTCAATGAACACTTTTCTACCATTGGCTGTAAGCTAACTGATACGATCGGTTCTGCGAGCTATGCCGAGTCATTTCTTGAATATTTATCAAGTACTAATACCGTCTTTAGTATAGAACCCACTAGTTCAGCAAGTGTTAGAGCTGATGCTTAAACTATCAAAGAAAAAAGCCACTGGCCTTGATATTATTTCTAGTCAACTAATTAAAATCTCTGCGCCCGTTATAGTTTCCTCGTATACCGAGATATTTAACTGTTCAATGCTAACAAGAATTTTTCCGGATGAGTGGAAGGCGGTGTGTGCAAGTTGAAGTTTCAAAAGTTGAAGCCCCAGTGATGTTAACAACTACCTATTTCAATAATTCCCATGATTAAAAAAAAATTAAAAGATTATATATGATCAATTTTATTAATATCAGTTAAAATTACTTATCAAAATGTCAGTCGGGTTTCCGCGCAGTACATAGTACCGCTGGGATGAGCTCTTTGAAGTCATTTTAGATGTTGATGTAATATTAAACAATCGACCATCGTGTTACATGGAGGATGACGCACAATTTCCCACGCTTACGCCGAACTCGTTACTGTTCCTCAGCTCTAACTTATTACCCGAGCTGGAGCCCTATCATATCGAAAACCGTCATCTGAGGAAGCGAACAAGGTTCATAAAGGCCACGAAAATGCAATGTGGCGCAGATGGACCGGAGAATAACTTCGTGCGTTAAAAGAAAGACACCAAATGAAACACGACAAAAACGCGTGGACGCAGCTGTTGCCGCCCGTCTACGAATGCAGAACATTGCAGTTGCAGAAAATGAATTATGACTGTGCTAGTAGCCCTAGTTATCCGGGACAAACTTAGTTTAACCTTTTTGCATATTTCACTGTTTACTCGTACTTCGTTGTTAGTTTAAACATATGCGGGGGAGTGTGTCGGAAATAACGGATGAACCACTTTGATTGGGAGATAGTTAATGTTATAAAAAAAAGTATCATTTTTCAAGACAGTAATTTAGATGTAAATTGTATTGTGAACGGATAGTTAGAGAAAAAGACCAAACATTGTAAGGGTTGCAAAATAAATCAGTGAGTTATAGGAAACGTGCAAGTGCGTTTTCAACATAGTTAACTCGGTTATAACAAATTTGCTCCATTGAGACACCCTAATAAAAACACAATCAGAAACCGTACCAATTCCAGAATCAAACACACAATTTACTGAATTTTCACATGATATCTATGTTAACGAGTCCTTTTTCTTTAATCCTGTTACCCCTGAGGAAGTTGAACTAGAAGTTTTGCGACTTCCATCCAACAAGTCGTTTGGCCTTTATTCTTATTTTGAAGTCATCGAGATGTATTCTGAGTTCTCCACTTGCACTCTGTATAAACTAACCCGCATATTAATTAGTCCCATTTCACGCGAAGGCTCCTTAGATCTACAAGCTCTCATTCTCGGATCAGTAATGTCTACTCAACCAGGTCTTCAACCTCTTTGTACGTTGTCTGGTGATGCGGCCTCTGCGCGCTCTTTTTTACAGCAGCCTCACCAAGTAGAAGCAGTAGAAGCGGCTCAGGACCAACCTGGGCGATCTTTCTCAGCTCTGCCTCAGGCAGTGGTTTGTCTTTGTTTTATTTGTGGACCGGGTTATTTGGGGCTTGTTCGTTTTGGCAGATTTACACTTAGCGGGCCAGGGTGTTTTTCAGCTTAGTTCAGTTTTCATTTTCAATTCTTGCGCGATTAGGTTATATTTTGCGGGCCTTGTGTTTAGAGCTCTACTCTATTCCGTGTTTTATGCTTTCTGGCGGTTCTTGCGGTTATTAGCGGGCAAGTTAGAGCTAAGTTCGATTTCGTGTTTCATATTTTTTGCTAGCAGGACCATACGGTCTTTCTAGCTCAGTCAGATTTCATTATTTAGTACTTCTGGCTTGGCAAAAAAGGTATTTAGTTTCGTCACCACGTGTTGTCCTTTTGTCCCGGCGGATTGAAGTTCAGCTTCTCTTTTCATTTTGCTTTCACCTCGCTCTGCATTAGTCCACATTTTCTTTTGGCAGCCGGTTATATTAGCGGGGCCTAATTTAGCAACGAAAAGGCGCAGTTCTTCCAAATCAGTGCCATGTCTCTCAGGGAAAAGTCCGATTCTCCCCGTTCCGAAGCTATTTTCAGGCGTTAGTGGGTGATAGCGCTCGTGAGCAGGTAATGTCGAGGATGGCCAGGGTAGAGAAACCTGAGAAGGCCTCTACTAACACGGTCAGGAGAGCTCAAGCACGAGAGGGGGGGGGCGTACAAGTTTTTTCTGTGGCGCTAAGGGTCATTTTAAGACCAAATTAAGGGTTTCTAAAGGCTATAATAGCAATACGCCTGACTCATATCAGTAATTTGTTGTATTTGCCTGTATCTTCCATATGTTACCGCAATAAATTGTTTTTTCAGTATTTAATTGTAGTTTAGCATTCTATTTTATACACGTATATCTATTTCCTTAAGCTGGGATGGGGAGTTTTATTGCCCTTTTTCAGAGACGTGGTCGAGGGTTTTCACCTTTCGAGAATTCTCACAAAATTTGCCGAGGTTTTCACCAGGCTATGAAGGCACAGAGAATATGTTTTATTTCTGTTATGGAATAATTATACGGCTTTCAGTGAACATGCAGATGTAATACGTGTAGTATACTCATGAATACCTAGTTCCAGTTCAAAACTCAAATTCTGTAAAATGTTTATAGGATGCCAGCAACCTGTCTCAGCCGTTGAAGAGCAAGAAAACCAAGTTTCCAAACAGCAACCTGCTTTAACTTATCAACATGAGCAGCCTGCCCCAGCTGGTCAGCAACAACCAGCACAGGTCAGTCAACAAATAGCACAGATTGCTAGTCAACAAAAAGCACAAATGGCTAGTCAACAGTACCAATCTTTTGATGAGGAGGTCTTTGTCCACAAGAGTGTTGTGGTACATCGAAGCACTTTGAGGAAAGACATGATTGGAATCTTCCAAGACCCAAATATCCTTATGTTGGTCAAAACAAATAGAACATATTTACAAAAAGGTTGCCTCTGCATTGGGTTTTTCTTAAAGAGAGTGTGTGACTTTGTCGAACATGATACTCTAGTCAGTGTACACAGTGCCCTTATTCTGCCACATCTTGAATACGCCTGTGTTGTATGGGATGGGCTGGATAAGGGTCTTGCTATAAAACTACAGAGAATTCAGAATCGAGCTGCTAGGATTATAACAAAATCTAGTTAGGATGAAAGATCATGTGAAACATTGTTAAAGCTAGGATGGTCACCATTGGATAAGAGACGTTATAATCAGAAGAAAAAGTTAATGAGCAAAATTATGAATGGCAAAGCTCCCACATATCTTAAAGATCTGTTTTGTCCTAGGGAACCAAATAACCAAATTGAGTTACCGACTCTTTGAATAAATTAGCTGTTCCCTTGCCTAATACAGATTGTTACAAACAATCTATCAGTTAAAGTGGCTCAATTCTGTGAAATAATTATCCTGGTGTTCCTTTAAAAAAAACAAAAAAATTTAGCATTACACAACTAATGACTTTATATTTATAATCAGTTTATTTCTAATCCTCACGAGAACCTTGTAACCGCGCCGCTATGGCTGCCACCTTTTCAAACGCTCCAACATTTGCTTTGTATTTTGCTTTCCTAGAACTGGTTTTTAGTCAAGGAAAATCATATTTTTGTACAAGTAATCAGTCCGTAGCCTCTGGGTCACTCAATCAATCAACCGGGAGAACATTGAAGAAATAAATGCCAACTCGGCTGATATGTCGCTGGGACAAACATGGATATTCGTGCATCTACATCCCCTCAAAGTGATCTTACCATCTGCATGGACGTGAATCCGAACCCAGGACCATCTCACGTACTGGACTGCCAACATCTGTATTTACAGCCAAACAGCACCACTAGATAACAAGGCTTGGCGACTGCAAAGTTTGGTACAATTCATTTTGAACATTGTGCCACGAATATGCCGTATGCTAG
Organism: Hydrozoanthus tunicans; assembly: GCA_026413305.1. Classification (NCBI taxonomy): domain Eukaryota; kingdom Metazoa; phylum Cnidaria; class Anthozoa; order Zoantharia; family Hydrozoanthidae; genus Hydrozoanthus; species Hydrozoanthus tunicans. Next base: position 7,903 of record JAOBAT010090450.1, read on the forward strand.
TTTTTTAAATTCCTTCAACGCTACTAATGTCTCAGTCACAAGTCACTTTTTCAACCCAACTCTTTGTGTTGCAACTTGTAGAGTGGTTCCTAACAAACCTGCCCGTAAATTTCGTCAAAAGAGGGCTGGTCGCCGAGTTAGAGAAAAGGAGTTTTCGAGAAAGAAGGAATTTATAACTGTTGTTAAAACAAGATCACTTCGCGCCAAAACTAAACTTAGTTTGCATAATACTGTAAACATGAATAACTTGATCGATATTACTACTCGTTTCTCTTCTAGTCATAATGCTGATGTGAAACATAACCCAACTGAACAAAGCTGTTCGTTTGCTCTTCTCAACTGCCGTTCAGTTTGTGACAAAACCAACGTCTAAGACTTTGTAGTTGGAAACAACATTGACATATTCGCTATAACTGAAACTTGACTTCGCCTGGATGAAGAACGACTTACAATTGGTGATCTAACTCCGAGAGGCTACACTTTCCTACACACTGCTAGAAAAGGTTGCCGAGGTGGAGGTGTCGCTTTTCTTTACAAAACATCTTTGAAAGTTATTCAAGACTAAACCGAATATTTTGGACAATTTTAGTCATTTGAAGCCACTGCGTTGCAATTAAAAGTTCTTTCCCAACCTGGCGCCTTACTTATTGCCAGTGATTTGAATTTCATGTTGACAACCACCCTGACATGGCTGCAAAAAAAATTCTAGACTCTTGTTGAATCATTCAACCTTCATCAACATGTGAAAGATATAACTCATCTTGCTGGACCATTCTAGACCTTGTTTTAACCAGCTGTGAAGATATTAATGCACAGTCTACTGCAACCATAACGCCGCTATCTCTGATCACTTTACCGTTGTATGTGACCTCAACTTTAAGAAACCTTGTTTCGAAAGGAAACTTGTCACCTATCGGAAAATCAAAGCGATAGACAACGAATTGTTTAATGAAAATATTAAAAGATCTCCCCTTTTAACAAACCTCCTGATGATATAATTCAATTGGTAAATCTGTACAATTCTGAACTGTCGAGTATTTTGGACCGTCACGCGCCTTTAATAACAAGGCACGTAACCGTTCGCCCGGCTGCACCCTGGTATAGTGAAGAGATAAGAAACGAAAAAAGAATAAGAAGGGTCTAGAAAGGCGATAGCGTAAGACGAAACAATCTTTAGATTGTTCAAGTTACAGTCAACCAGCCGGTCACAATACTACTCAGAATATATATCCTTCAAGTACACCAATGGTATCAATAGTGCTAACTGGCGAGAACACAATGTCTACTATCTTAAGGAAATTGATGAAGTGGGGCCACCTTTCGTCATCTTCTGGCACAGCATTGCCAAGCAAGGGGGAAGGAATTTCCCTAGGTACCACATTTGTGCAGCTGAAAAACAAGTTAAAACAATTTTTTGATTAAGAAAGTTAAATATCTACATAGAGCCTGAAACAGCTTTGTGTTGTTGAAAATCACGTAGACTGATATCAACATGTACTATATTTGCTTCTGTAAAAGTTGAGGTTTTGAGATGTAAAAATTGGCCTTAAAACTGACTTCAACTTATACATGAGCCAAAAAATAAAATAACAACCCTAAAAAGTATGGAGTTTGGATCAAAAATGGGGCTAAACTTATACACTGTATTGACATACACATGAGCAATAATTGCAAACGTGGTATGTACATGTATTATGTTATTTACAACCCATAGAATACTGTATATACTACTAACAGTTATAGGTCACTCCTTGTAGTCTGGTAATATTATTAATAAATTTCATTGAGCCAAACTTATTTAGCAGAAATAAAATTAAACACAACAAACCCTTTTGTTTTAGACTGTTGTTATCACTGTTCAGTGTTGTCATAGCAATTTGTGTTGGCTTGTTCTTATCATTGTAATACCAATAGTCAAACTTCTTCAACCACTGGTTTAATACATCAAGGGAGATCCATTTTATTTCTAGTATGACATACTTGAGCAGCTCTTTGTATTGGTACTGCAAAACACCTTAAAGTATGTCATGCATCGCATCTCCAGGCAGCCCATCAACTGGATGGAAATACCAGGAGTTGCAGAGGATGGGCCTTCTGTTTATACCATACTGTAGGCCTTGCTCTGTTCAGAGTCCTGCTGAACCCTTTGGCACTGGTAATCATGGCCATTTCTTGTCCGAAGAACAAATTGCCCTTCAGCAAACTGCAATGTAGATCAATAATTGATTAATAATAATTAATAATATAGATATACATTGAACATTAGGCAATCTTTTATGATTGTGAGATGGTATCTTGTATAGTGGGTTGAAATTGGGGTTTGAAGTGTATATCTATTTAAGGTTAAAATATCAATAGGCCAACCACAGATTAGTAGATTTTAGGGGTTAAATTTCATTTGTCTGATATAGATTCCTGTCTTTCCTACCTTTGTTTTTAATTCTCTGAAGAGCCGATACAATATCTGCATTTCAAAAGTGCTCCTGATCCTTCCTTAAACCCACCAAAAGTTGTGAGCCAAGGTTGTCACCATAGAAAAAGCTGGCAGTTCCAGCAATTGGCACCTCTTCACCTTTAATGGTAAATGAATGCCCTCCATCCTGCAAATGCACCATAAAAAAGAGAAATAACTTTTAATTTTCTAACTCTTTCAAGACTATCAATATATCTTTTGATAAGTGTAAATAATATAAAAATAAAATAAAACATAAATAATAAAACATATCAATATAATAAAATAGCACTGCAGTGGATGTGATGTGGGTTCTGATTTTAAAAAAATGCTACAACTTAAACCAAGTTGTTTTTCTTTTTTATTTTCTTTGCTGTTGAGGTAGGCAGGCTTCAAAATTAAGAAAAGAATCTTGGCAAACAGTAAGTCCGAGTGCCAAGAATTTGTACCCATTTTTTTTAGGCATAGTTTGGGGGGTTGGTTTTTACAACCAACACCAACTTTTGAAAAATTGAAATACTGGTAAGGAAAATAGTCCATATTTATTACTCTTTGGCATAAATCAAAAACTGTACAAATAGTTTCAACTATAACTTGGTTTCAATTAAACTTCCAAAAGGGAAGTTGGCTTATACAGAGTAAAACCTGAAACCCACATTTTTTGGCCTTGAAAACAGGGATTGGCTTATACAAAGGGTTGGCTTATACAATGGTATTTACAGTACCTATTTGTACACCTAGTTTTGATAATTTTAGGCATAATACTCCACACAGTAAAGAAGGGTTCTACGTTTACACTTTATTTTTAATTTTTAAAAAGCTACAGGCAGAACTTTATGGCTTCGTGCAAAAAGTTAGGTGTGAAACCTTAAAGTCTAGATGTTGTAAGGCCATATTGGACACAATTTTGAGTCTTGTAGGTGTATTGTACCTGCTCAAGTCTCTCAAGGTCATCCATAAATGGGTCCAGCAATGCTTCGATGCCATACTTTTTTATGATAGGTGTAGTTGCAGTAACTAACAAGTGAATGGAATCAAGCTGTGTACGATACTTTGGTTGGATGTTTCCCAGTGTATAATATACCACTCCTGTAAAAAATATCATTAGAGTAAATTGGTACCAGTATGATTGAAAATCCCGTGGCAGAATTCCAGAAAGGTTACTATATGGAATACAGCCTAGTGTGTGGCAAATGGTTGCGACATTATTGGCACTTTTCATAGTCATACAAAGTATGCTGTATCATGCATTTTCATTGTCTGTACCATTCTACAGTGACACCTCCAACCTCTATTTAAATTGCATATTTTCAATTAAAAAGCGCGCGGCCAAAATACCACGTGAGTGATGTTCGCGACGTCACAAGGTTTGAAAAAAAAAAATGGCTGAAAGCGAAGTCAGAGCGAAAGCAACGAGTCATGGAGGGAAATACTGTAAGGCCGGAGTGCCAAATGGAGTAAGCTACAAGAACACAAGCTACGAATTTCAATGCATTTATTTGCAAAAGATCAAGTTGTTTGGGCGAAATGGGTCAAGTTCGTTCGCAGACATCGAGTGGATTTCACCAGACAATGATCTGGAGGTCATTAAAGAAGCATTTCGAGGTAAGTTAAGATCCCAATTGTTTCATCGCGTGAATCGTACCAACCAATCTGTTGCGCCTTTTTTCTTAAGTAGTCGTCTTAAAAGACTGTGAAATTTATTTCCTTTACATTTCAGTCAAATTAGTGGACGGAGAAGATTTCTTCCAACTGGATATGAGAGATATCGACGAGATAGTTCCAGTACTGAAGTGGCGAAAACGGAGTTCAATAACCAGCATGGTAAGTTGATCACGCGACACTATCTCTGCACGCGCAAAAAAAACGGATGTTGTCTTTGTGTTTGAAGCTCCAATTAATTTCAAGCTCTCTAAGTATGAAACTCTAAATCCGGGAGCGAGAATGACCTGCGTTCATTTAAAAGATCTTCTATACTATAGTCTTAAATAAGTCCATGTCCACACTAATACGTTTTTGAAAACCTCCGTTTTCATTTTATCGAAAACGTATAAAAAGATTTGCTTCCACACTAGACCACTAAAACGCATAAAACGTCCGCTTTCGTTACCTGGTTTTGCTCGAGAGTATTTTGAAGTCAGCAGCGATTTGAACGTTTTCCAAAACCTTCTCCTTGGTTTTGCTTGTCCACACTATAGCTATGCCGTTTTCAAAAGGCTTCACCCTCGAGGGCGTTTTCGAAAACCTTCGTTTACGGTCACATGTATACACCTTCGTTTTTGAGATCGTCTTAGTATGGACGGCAGGTGAATACGGATAAAAAAAAAACTGCGATTTTAACTGAAAACGATTTATTGCGTACAGGCCATGAAAGTTATTATAAATTCTAATCTTTCTTTCAAGGGAAATACTAGCAAGTGTTGTGTTGGATACATTCTCAGGGCATAGCCAGAAATAGGGGAAAGGGCGTGTAACAGGAAGAAAACAGGAAGAAAACAGGAAGAA